>JAXIVD010004806.1:22500-27500 GCA_036785275.1 Cancer borealis | reverse complement strand
ATTGTCAACTTTTTGGTCAAATCATAATCCATATTAAATTAAGGCCTCTTCTATTTGCGTGAATCCGTTTCAGATCATTGAATCTGGGTGGGGCTTGGCCGCTCTGGGCGGGGCTTAGCCGCGAAATCGTGTTCTATTTACTATCTTAACCCGTGATCTGTAACAGATTCCTGAATCCGTCGAATCTGATTTGGGAGGTGGGTTATAGCAGACGACACTCGTTCGCGGGTTTTTTGCACCAGCCTGAGCCAGCCTCTTCTCAGAAGTTAATATTGATATATACCTCCAATAAAACAGTGTATATATACGAGGAAGATAGTAAGCGGTAGAGAAATATTGTAGAAATGTTACTGTAGGCACAGAATTGTATAATAGTGGTGATGAATATAAAAAATAAAGGAGATATATAACAGCAGCCTCTTCTCGAAATCTATTATTGATATATACCTCCAATAAAAACAGTGTATATATACGAGAAAGATAATAAGTGGTAGAAAAATGTTTCAGAAATACTACTGTAGGCTTAAAATTGTATAATAATGGTGATGAATACCAGAAACGAAGGAGATATAACAGCAGCCTCTAACCGGGTTATTTATTTTCTTTGAATTTTGATATATACTCCCAAGAAAACAACTTACTTGTACGTGAAAGAGATTAAATGGTACAAAAATTCTGCATAAATGTTTGCAAAAATATGTATAACCGTAGCATATGAATAGTTAAATAAGATATCCCCAAAGTTTATTTTGGTTAAGGGGAAGCTCTACTCTACATTGATATACACAAATGATTCTGACACTCATTATCGTCCCAAATAAATAGTTAATAAGATATCCCCATTCCCCATCTTCTCCCAATAAACATGAGGACATGTGGGAATGTAAGGTTTTTTGGCTGGATGTAAAAGTAAAGTTTTACCCAAATCTAACCTAACCAGGAAAAGCCTATCGGCGCTACAGATTAGACATATATAAAAATAAGGGGTATTTCTTTACAACTACTGCTCCATCTCTTTATTATATACATGAAGTCTTACATACTATACATAGTGTACTCAACACATCTGTGAAGGTTTTAGGGGGTGCTTATCATTATTTACCTCGCAAAACGTCTTTGAAGTTATGTTATGTTGGTTAAGTTAGGTTAAGTTATGGTTAGGTTAAGGTTATTAGGTTAGTTTGCAGTTATGTTATGGTTATGTTAAGTTAGGTTTGGTGCGGTTCAGTTAGGTTCGGTTACATAAGATTTTTACATTTTAATACCCAAACCCCCAAAAAAACAAATTTGCGAACCCTAACTTCCGGGTGATAAAATGTAAAAATCTTATATAATCGAACCTAGCCATAACATAACCGTAACCTAACAACTTTAACATAACCATAACTTGACATAATCTAACCAACCTAACATAATCTATCATAATTTCAAAGAAGTTTTGCGAGGTAAAAAATGGTGAGCACTGCCAGAAATCTTCACAGATATGTTGAGTACACTATGTATAGTATATTTATAATAAAGAGGTGGAGCAGTATTTGTAAAGAAATAATAGGTGTAACATTGTCAAGGTTAACCTTGAGGTTCATCAGACTTGAATCTACTTTTCAAGAATCTAATGGTGTTTTCAATAACACATTTAGTTATATAAAGATTTTTTATTGTACAATAAGCAGGTTGGTGATAATCAGGGATGCCGCTGTCACCCTAAATGCATCAGGAAATGAAAGTTGTAACTCTCAACACTTCCTTGGAGAAGTGACTAGTGTGATGGCTGGGCAGCGACTGGCCTCTCGTTGTTATTGTTTTGATCCAGCGAATCCAAAACAGATTCTGCTGTTCTATTTGCACCCAATTAATCCAAAACAGATTCGGATTCGGAGCAGAATCCGGAGTAGATTATTGAGAACAAATAGAAGAGGCCTTTATTTGAAGTATACCGCTAACTTGTATGTGAATTTTTTTTAATTCAAATTTCTCAAATGATAAGATATATTCAATTGAATAATTGCACATGAGGTTACATTTAATTTGTGGTTTCATGGTAACAAACAGTGTCTAGCATGACTAGACCGTTATTTACAAATTTTACAATTTACGGAAAAAGCGCTAGTGTTACGGCACCTTTACGAACCTACTTCATTTATTCAACAATGTATACAAAATGTACAACACAAAAGCAGTCGACAATGTACATTTTGACTCCCAAAAAGCGTTCGATAAAGTTCCACATAAACGTCTAATTAGCAGAACTGGGCGCGTCACTCGTTTGGGGGCATTGCGTCAACATTAATCCGTCATTGCCGGGGGAGGCGTTGCGTCGGCGTCAATCCGTCGTTTTTTTTCTCCAAAAAGTTGCGTCTTTTTTTTTCGCGTCATTGCAACATTGCGTCGCTGGCGGATACGGTAATCTTAACTAATGAATCTAATTTACGTGAAACATCATATATATATGATAGAAAATACTATAAAATTGATATTTCATAATTCAATTGAATTTTTATTTATAGTTGATTTATTTTAATAATTTATTAATTTGTTTTTGATATTATTTGGATTATTCAATTAAAAGTAAAACTCAGCCTGATCTATTTTTATTTTATTTTACTTAATAGTTACTTAGTTTAGTTAGTTGATTAATTTCATTTTTGTTACTGTATCATAACCATAGTATCACACTAGTACAAACTTAAACTACAAGAGGTCCATGTTCCCCTTCATGAACACAAGCTCCTCGAAGTTATTGGCAGTCAAGGAGGACCTCTTGAGTCTTATTATGTCTCCGGTAGTAGAGAAGATGCGTTCAACAGCGGCAAAGCTGGGGAAAATGACGCAAAAATTTATTTGCGACAATGTATTTGCGCCAGCGTCATCGCGACGCTTTTTTAACTTTAGCGTCATTGCGTTAAGCGTCGATGAAATGGTCGTTCCGTCGTCGACGCAATGGCGCAATGGCGCAACTGGTGACGCAAGTGCCCAGCTCTGCTAATTAGTATAGTAAAAGCTCATAGCATAACTAATAACCTTTACAAGTTGATAGAAAATTGGGTATCAGATCGAAAGCAAGGAGTATTACTAAACGGAAAAACTTTATATTGGATGTTTCTATATCAACGAGCATTACTTGAAAAATATCAAAATTTTCGACGACACAGAAGAAACAAATACAATTACTTCAGATGCTCAATGTCAATTCCTACAAAACAATTTAAACACTTCAAAGGCATTGTCACTAAAATAGGAAATCAATTTTACTTTGAATAATGTCACGTACATCATATCAGAAATTACAACCCTCTTACAAGTTACTCGATGAAGGATGTTCAACTCAAAAGTGTAGATAAAGAAAAAGACTTAGGTGTTATAACTTCAAGATGTCTAAAACCGAGCTAAACTTGTTGGTTTCATTAGAAGAACTTTCAATTTCAAATCAGAGAAATTGAAACTTACATTATATAACTTACTCGTGCGTCCCCATTTAGAATATTGTGTACAATTTCACGTAACAACATAAGAACATGAGAAAATAAGGAGGCTGCAAGAGGCCAATTGGCGGCTCCTGTGCACCTAACAACTACCATCTGTTTTCTTCGTTCATAGATATATCTAACCTTATCTTAAAAGTATCTATTGTCCTTGCTCTTACCACATGCTTGCCGAGTTCATTCCACTCCTCTACTACTCTATTAGTGAACCAATTTTTACCTATCTCTTTCCTGAATCTAAACTTATCTGACTTCAAACCATTTGTTCGTTTTCTAACCTTTCTTTGACTATGAGAACCTTATTTATGTCCTCTTTGTTGAAACCCTTGATCCATTTAACCACTTCTATCAGGTATCCCATTACTCTACGTATTTCTAAAGAGTGTAGATTGAGGTGTTTTAGTCTATCCTTGTAAGTTAAGTTAATTATGCCCTGAATACTTTTAGTCATCTTTCTTCATACTGCTTCTAGCTTATCAATATCCATTCTATAGTACAGAGACCAGAACTCCACAGCATAATATAAATGAGGCCTAACTAACGCTAAATAAAGTCTTAGTATTACATCTGCTGATCTATTATTTACGCTCCTGGTGATAAAACCCAGTACCTTATTAGCTCTGTTTCTGGCACTAATACACTGCTTTCTAGGCCTCTGGTCCTGACTCACTAATACTCCTACGTCTCTTTCCGAGTTCGATTTACCTATGTTTACTCCGTTTAGGGTATATGTACTTCCTGTGTTGTGTTTACCTACGTGAAGCGTACTGCACTTATTAATATCAAAGTCCATCTACCATTTCACCACCCACTAATGCATTCTGTTTAGCTCACTCCAAAGTGATTTGTCTCCCTATCTTAGTGTCATCCGCCAATTTACTGATATTGTTACTTATCCAAGAAGACAAGTCATTTATAAAGATAATGAAAAGAAACGGGCCAAATACGGACCCCTGGGGGACTCCACTATTTAGATTTAGATGTCTTATCATTTATCTGAGCCTTTTGTTCCCTGCCACTAAACCATCTATCCCGTGGATCTTAACTTTCGTCAACAATCTTTGGTGAGGCACCCTGTCAAACCTCTCGCTGAAATTTAGATATATTATGTCATAGTTTAAGTTCTTATCTGCTGCTTTATAGACTGCCCAATATTAAGATAAAAGATTAGTGAGACACGATTTACCCTTAGCGAACCCATGCTGAGAGTCGGTAATTTATTTATGCAGTTCTAGATGCTCTCGTATTTTCTTGGATATAATACGAACATAATTTTGCTTACCTTATTTCAAAAAAGATATACAAAAAAATAGAGAAAATACTTATTATAGTAACCAAGATTATACCAGGATTACGTAACAAACTTTATGAGGGACGACTTAAACAAATAAACATATTTCCCTAAAACAAAGAAAGCAAAGAGGAGACTTAATTACATTTTCAAAATGTCCAAAAGAATTCACTAACGTAAAAACAGAAGCCTATTTCATAGTGGACCATTCTAACATTACTAGAAAA
>JAXIVD010004806.1:12500-15000 GCA_036785275.1 Cancer borealis | reverse complement strand
TATTAACAGATATTCTTTATCATCACTCCTGCTATTGTAATTTTATTCATTTTTCACTTTCACTTGTTTCGGTTTATAGTTAAGACTGTTACCATCTCATCTGTCTATCACCTTTACCTACACCTGTATTGTTTATCATCTTTTACTCTTATCTTCATTACTTCCTTTTACCAATCGTCTCCACTACTACCGTTCACGAGGCACATCACAACTACTTGCTCTTCATCACCTCATCCCTGTTCCTGTCACCATACCTGCCCGTAAGCACCCGCATCCTAAAATGTCATATTAACCACCTTCATTGTTACACACAGACGACTCCACCGAACTCGATTGGGATACCATGGTCTCCTTCAGCGACCCTTCAGCGCCTAAGGGCTCGGCCGACCATGATTGTAAGATCGGCGGCCGCTACTTCGTCAAACGGCTCCATCTGGCATCCGGTTATAGGACCCTTCGGCGAGATGGACTGTGTGTTGTGCAAGTGTCTCAACCGCCGAATTGACTGTTCCCGCCTCAAGTGTCCAAGTCGTGATAAGTTACAGTGCAGCAAGCCAGTCAAGGTCGCCGGACAATGCTGCCCCGTATGTCACCTTACTCTTCTTAGTGAGTACAAAACTGTGTGTGTGTGTGTGTGTGTGTGTGTGTGTGTGTGTGTGTGTGTGTGTGTGTGTGTGTGTGTGTGTGTGTGTGTGTGTGTGTGTGTGTGTGTGTGTTTATGTGTGTATGTGTGTGTATATGTGTGTGTGTGTGTGTGTGTGTGTATGTGTGTGTGTGTGTGTGTGTGTGTGTGTGTGTGTGTGTGTGTGTGTGTGTGTGTGTGTGTGTGTATGTGTTGTGTGTGTGTGTGTGTGTGTGTGTGTGTGTGTGTGTCTGTGTGTAAGGTGGATGGGTCAGGGTGTTATTGGAGAAAGGAGGAGGTGGAAAAGGAGAAGGAGAAAGAGGAACACATAGGAACACATAGGAAGAACAAACAGCAACAGGCCTACTGGCCCTTACGAGGCTGTTTGTGATAAACTAGACTACACTATCTAATCTGGGATGAAGGATACAGGATAGTAAGGGTGAGGGATTCTCCCACCAACCACGACTGGCAGGAGAGGAAGGCCAACCATGCAATATAAGTAAAAATAAATAAATAAATGCGGGGAATTAGATTAGACTAGCCTATTACTACTGTCACTAACACTACTACCTGGCAAGCGATGTCAGGCTCCTAGCGACGTCCTTCCGAATCGAGATTTTGTAATTACTGTACATTAGAAGGAACTTGCTCAAAGTTTACTATGTTGACGAATAATGTTTTAGTTGCGGATTGGCTTCTAAGTATTTGTCCAGTCTATTTTTGAATGTATTAATTGTTTTACTGTCGACGACATTGGCGGCCAGGGAGTTCCAAACGTTAACGATCCGATTGAAAAAGAAATGTTTGGCTTCGTTTGATGTGAATCTTTTACCAGTAATCTTAAAAGTATGACGTCTTCTTGTTATATTTGATCGATCAAAAGTAATGTAATCTTCTGCATTGATATTATCAAATCCTTTAATTATCTTGAACATTTCAATTAAATCTCCTCTCATCCTTCGTTTTTCGAGGCTGAATAAGTTTAATTCTTTAAGTCTTTCTTCATAAGGTTTATTTTTCAGCCTTGGAATCATTTTCGTTATTCTACGCTGGACTCTTTCCAGTTTGTCAATGTCCTTTCTGTAATATGGGGACCAGAACTGTACGCAATATTCAAGATGAGGTCGTACTAGTGAATTATGCAGTTTTAATATGACTTTTTCTGATTTATTTTCGAAAGTACGCCCAATAAAGCCGACCAATCTGTTAGCGGTTTTAACTACCTCTGAGCAATGCTGACTGGGTTTTAAATCGCTTGATATTGTGATTCCTAGATCTTTTTCCTTGTTCACTGCAGAAAGTAGTTTTCCATTCATTTGGTACTGAACGTGATCATTATTTCTTCCGATATGTAGTACCTTACATTTATCAACGTTAAATTTCATTTGCCATTTATTGGCCCAAGACGTTAGTCGATCAAGGTCTGATTGTAAGACTTCTCTGTCACTTGTCGAAGTTACTTTACTGGCAATTTTCGTATCGTCAGCGAATTTTGATATTTTGCATGAGATCCCATCATCTATGTCATTAACATATATCAGAAACAAAATAGGGCCAAGTACTGAACCCTGTGGTACGCCACTTTTTACGTTTAACCATTGAGAGGAGACACCGTTTAAGACTACTCTCTGTTTACGTTCAGAGAGCCAGTCCTGAAGCCAATTGTAGATGCTACCAGAGATACCGTGAGTCTTTAGTTTGTTAAGCAATCGTTGATGGGGAACTTTATCAAAGGCCTTTTGAAATTCCAGATATATGATATCTACTGCTCTGCTTTCATCGTACGTGTCAAAAACATTGTAAAAGAAGTCTAATAAGTTAGTTAGACATGAACGTTTATTACGGAAACCATGTTGTGAGGGTTTAATTATATCG
>JAXIVD010004806.1:2500-7500 GCA_036785275.1 Cancer borealis | reverse complement strand
TTTAACCTCTCGCTTCATAACTTCGCTGGCGACAATAACTACACTTCCCCATCACCATCATCATCACCATCGCCATGATCATCAACCTATTCACTAACTACTACACCTTCATCTCCTCCCCTGCAGTACGTGTTTGAGCCGTTGGGTCCATGGCAGTACGTCGAGCACCATCCTGCATCTACACCGAATGATCCTCCCGCAAACGGGAAACCTTGTGAACCTGGACATTTACGACATCACAAGAGAAGAGTTCAGGAACCTGCGATCCACATACACCTTCTCCCTCTTCGGCGGCACCACCAACAGTAAGAGAAAAAAGGAGAGAGGAGGAGGAGGAGGAGGAGGAGGAAGAGGAGGAGGAGGAGTACAAAGGAACAGACAGCAACAGTCCTACTGGACCTAACGAGGCTGTCTGTTTAGCTACACTACTACTACTATAATATCTACGTGATACAGACAAAAAGGACAGCAAAGTAGAAGGCTCCTCCCCACCCACCCCCTCCCTCCAGGCCGAAGCTGGCCGGAAGAGTGGAAGTGATACCATGTAGCATGAAAAAACTAACATGGGAATTTGTATAGGAAAGAAATTAAAAAAAAACAAGGAGTAATCTATGCTAAAAAAAAATTAAATAAATTTAAAAAAAAATACGCAGTAGTGAAATATTCGACTTGGTGAACAGATGCTAAGTGCTTATCGAGTTTTTTCTTAAATGATTCAATTGTAGAGTACTGTTGACAATTTGTGCTGGGAGAGAATTCCAAACATTTACGATTCTATTGAAAGAAAAAGTGCTTCGCTTCATTTGATCTAAAGCGCCTTACCAATGATCATGAAAGCCATTGTTACGGGTGGAGGCTTGTTGAGAAGTCGTAGTTACCTAGTCGTTTATGTTTAATATTATCAAAACCAATAGAAATATTTAAAAAAACCTCAATTAGGTCCCCTCGTAACCTACGTTTGGATAAAACTGAATAAATTCAGCTTCTTTAGGAAGCGTTCTTTTGTAAGACTTGTTTCGCAAGTCTTGGGATCATTTTGGTAATTCTTCTTTGTATTCTCTCCAGCTTATTAATATCTTTTTCTATAGTATTGGTGACCAAATTGAATGCAATATTCTAGATGAGGGGCGTACGAGTGTATTATATAATGTAAAGATAACTTTTTCAGATTTATAATCAAAAGTTCTACCGATGAAACCGACCAGTTTTGTTAGCTTTTTTTACAACGTCTGAACAATGTTTATCTGGTTTGAGGTCGTTACTAATAGTTATCCCTAAGTCTTTTTCATGGTTAACCTTGGGAAAGTTCAGAGTCATTCATTGTATATTTAGTGAATTGATTATTGCTACCGATATGCAAAACTTTACATTTATCAACATTTAAATTTCTTTGCCATTTCTTTGACCAATTGACTAACATGTTGAGGTTTGATTGAAATTGTAGTTTATCGGCGGTTGTAGTTACTTTACTCGTGATTTTCCGTATCGTCGGCAAATTTTGGTATATTTTACAAGTGAGGCCTTTCATCAATATCATTTACGTAAATTAGAAAAGAATGGGACCAAGTACTGAGCCTTGTGGCACCCCCGCTTTTAACGTCTCGCCAGTTAGATGATTTACCGTTTATGACAACGCGTTGTCTTCTTTCTGGAAAGCCAATCTTCAATCCATTTAAGAATATTTCCAGATATGCCGTGTGATTCTAATTTTTTTAATAACCGTTTTGTGGGGGAACTTTGTCAAACGCTTTTTGAAAGTCGAGATAAATTATATCGACCGCTTTTGTCTCGTCATAAATGTTGAAATACATCGTTATAAAAGTCAAGGAGATTCGTTAAGCAAGATCGTTTGTTTCGGAAACCATGTTGAGAATTATTAATCATGCTATTTTCTTCAAGAAAAGTCACTAGTTTATCGCGTATTATAGTCTTCCATTAATTTACCAACTACGGACGTGAGGCTGATTGGTCTGTAGTTATTCGGTAGTGTTTTATCTCCTTTCTTTTGTATAGGGGTAACATTTGCTAATTTCCAAATGTCGGGAACTTTTCCAGAATTTTAAAGATTTATTAAATAGTATTGCAAGAGGTTTGCTGATTTGAAATGTTGCCTCTTTTAAGACTCTCGGGTGCAATACAATCAGGACCAGGAGTTTTATTTACTTTAATTTTATCAAGTGCCTTAGTTATTATATCCTCAGTAAAGTGACAATCGCTTATAAAGGAATTAAGTTAGGTTTAGCTGGGGTTATTTCCTGGATTTCATCGGTGTCTTCAACTAGTAAAAACGGATGCAAAATAATCATTTAGTACTTCTGCCATTTCTGATTCTGTATTTATTTCCTTACCGTTTTCTAGTTGGAGTGGGCCAATATTAGTTGTGATAACTTTTTTTATTACGTACGTAGGTGTAAAATTCCTTGGGATTGGATTTAGTTTTATTCGCAATATATATTTCAGAGATCTTTTTTACTTCGTTTAAATCATCTTTTTTGTTTCACGTCTTAGTCTTTCGTATTCTATTTTATCGTTTTCGTTTTGTGATAGTAAATAATTTATCATGTGCTCGCTTTTTAAGTAATAATCCTGCCTCAATCTGGCTATTCCACCATTTTGGTTTATAATATTTTTATTTTTACGTGGACGTCTCTTACAAACGGGAATGCATACATTTTAAACGGCTTCATTTAAGATGTTATAAAACGTTTCCATGATCTATTTACATCGGTTTTCGTTGTCTACTATGCTCCAATCAGTATCTGCTAAAAGCTTTCTCAGTTTTTCAAAGTTACCTTTGCGATACATGAAGATAAGTTCTTCGCTTACGTTATCTTTGTAAACTTCGAGATTTATGTTAAAAGAGAACAATTTTATGGTCGCTGGTACTGAATTCAGGGCCCGTATTAACGTTACTTACTAGACCGTCGTTTGTTTAAAAATACAAGATCTAGTATATTATCACCTCTCGTGGGTTAGCTTACGTGCTGACTTAAGCCACTCTCTAATACATTATTATTTAAGTCGTGACCCATTATGAGATTTAAGAGAATTTCCCCATGAAGTTACAGGAAGATTAAAGTCTCCAAAGATTACGCTTTCAAATGAATTACTTACTTCGATTATCTGGTCGAATAATTTTCTATCGCTATTATTATTGTGTGCTGGTGGTCTATACATGAGTCCAATAATAATTTTCTCTTAGAACGTGTTTTCAGTTGTAAAAATATAACATCTACGTTATCTATTTTTTCTGTTTGCAAGACTGTAGGGTTAAGACTGACTTTTCACGTAAAAAAGAACGCACCCCACCTTTTTTATTTTGTCGTTCGCAACTTGAATATGAATAGCTTGGCAAATTATATTCTGCTAAAAAGTCTCTATTTTCTGTGTTAATCCAAGATTCCAGATACTGCAATAATGTGAAAATCTTCAGATGCTGCAAGTGCTGTCTAAATCTGAGAATTTATTTCTGAGGCAGCGCGCGTGTAAACATGCAAATTTTTAGGCAATTGTTTACGTTAGTTTTTCTATACACGGGTGTTACTTACGTAGCTGAGGTTGTGCTGAGGAGGAGGAGGAGGAGGAGAGGAGGAGGAGGAGGAGGAGGAGGATGGAAGAAGAAGAAGAAAAAGAAGAAGAAGAAGGAAGAAGAAGAAGAAGAAGAAGAAGAAGAGAAGGAGGAGGAGTTGGAGGAGGAAGAAGGAGAGGAGGAGAGAGGAGAGGAAGGAGGAGAAGGAGGAGGAGGAGGAGAGGAAGAGGAGGAGGATATATGCCTGCTCAAGCAAAGGGTTAGGAGAGTATGTGAGGAAGAGAGGAAGGAGAATAGGAAGAAGGGCAAAAGAGGTGTCTGTTTAGGAAGGAGAAAAATATGGAAAGGAGAGAGGGGAAGTCGGGTTGTAGAGTGGAGGTGGAAACGTAAGGAAAATAAGGGGAAGGGAAGAGGATGTATGAGGAAAGACACTGTCAGAGGGGGGAAGAGAAGGGATAGGAGCGTAAGAAGAAGAGGAAGCGATGTGGAGGAATGATATGCAGAGGAATATAAAGATAGGTGAATGGAGAAAGGAATGGGAAAGGATAAGGACTAGTGAGTGGAGAGAGAGAGAGAGAGAGAGAGGAGAGAGAGAGAGGAGAGAGAGAGAGATGAGATGAGAGAGAGAGAGAGAGAGAGAGAGAGAGAGATGAGAGAGAAAGAGAGAGAGAGAGAGAGAGAGAGAGAGAGAGAGAGAGAGAGACGGAGAGAGAGAGAGGAGAGAGATGAGAGTGAGAGGACGAGAGAGAGAGAGAGAGAGATAGATGGGGAGAAAGTGATTGTAGAAGGATAAAAGAGGAAAATGGTAGGTTGAAGAGAAAAGGAAATGGAAGACGAGCAAGGAAAGAAGGAAGAGGAGAGGAAGAATGGAAGAGAGAAGGGAATTGAAATAGAAAGACAAGGTAAAAGGATAGGGAAGAGGAAGATAAATAAATAAAGAAAAAAGAGTGTAACGTGAGAGGGAAGAGAAAATATGAAGGAAAGGAAAAGGAACGTGAAGGAAGACTAGAAGATAATAAAGAAAAGACATAAGGAAAGGGATGTGAGGGGGAGGGGAAAGGAGGGGACAAACAGGCAATGCAGTATGGCAAGCGGGTGATCGGGGTGGGGGAGGGAAGGGCAACAGCACAAGAGGTTAAAAGTTGTATACATTTATCTTTTTCATGAGTAAAAGAGACAAAAGGGGAGAAGGAGGGAAGTGTCGTGGGGGAGAGAGAAAAAGGAGGGAGAGAAAAGGATAGGGGAAGAAGGAATGAAGTAAGGGAACCAAAAAAAATAGTTGAATAAAAAAGGAGAAAATACAAAATATATAGGAAGAGTAAGAAAGGAGTAAAGAGGGGAGGAGGAAAGAGGGAGCGTGAAAGGAATTGGTGGAAAAAAGAAAAAGAAGAACAAGAATAGATAAGTGACGAGAGGATGGAAGAAGAGGAGACATGTAAAAGAGAGAGAGAGAGAGAGAGAGAGAGATGAG
>JAXIVD010004805.1:5000-30000 GCA_036785275.1 Cancer borealis | reverse complement strand
CTTTTTTCCAAAACATAACTTTCCTCCTCATTTTCTTGAAAGCCATTAGAGATATTGAAAATATCATTGCTGCATCTGATAGATCTAATTAAAATCTACAATTGCCATTATGAATATTCGTTCTATGTAAAATAATTACGCAGTAAAATTAAAACGTATATTTTTTCAAAAAAATAAATTTCGTTATAATTTTCTCGGAAACTATTTGAGATATTGGAAATAACATTGCAGTCTCTGATAGACCTAATTAAACTCTACAACAATCGTAATGAATATTTGTTCTATGTATAATAATTAGGCAGCAAAATTTAACCGTATCGTTTTTCCAAAAAATAGATTTCGTTCTAATTTTCACGAAAGCTATTAGAGATATTGGAAATATCAATGCAGAATCTGATAGACCTAATTAAACTCTACAATTATCATAATAAATATTTGTTCTATATATAATAATTAGGCAGTAAAATTAAACCGTATCATTTTTCCAAAAAATAGATTTCGTTCTAATTTTCTCGAAAGCTATTAGAGATATTGGAAATATCTGTGTAGCATCTGATAGACCTAATTAAACTCTACACTTGACATAATGAATATATTTTCTATGTATAAGAATTACGTAGTAAAATTAAACCGTATCTTTATAAAAAAAAAAATTGATTTCTTTCTAATTTTCTCGGAATCTATTAGAGATATTGGAAATATCATTGCAGCATCTGATAGACCTAATTAAACTCTACAACTGTCATAATGAATATATGTTCTATGTATAATAATTACGTGGTAAAATTAAACCGTATCTTTTTTTCAAAAACTAGATTTCTTTCTAATTTTCTCGGAAGCTATTAGAGATATTGGAAATATCATTGCAGCATCTGATAGACCTAATTAAACTATAGAACTGTCAAAATGAATATATGTTCTATGTATAATAATTACACAGTAAAATTAAATCATATTTTTTTCCAAAAAATAGACTTCATTCTAATTTTCTCAAAAACTATTAGAGATATTGGAAATATCATTGCAGCATCTGATAGACCTAATTACACTCTACAACTGTCATAATGAATATATGTTCTATGTATAATAATTACGTGGTAAAATTAAACCGTATCTTTTTTTCAAAAACTAGATTTCTTTCTAATTTTCTCGGAAGCTATTAGAGATATTGGAAATATCATTGCAGCATCTGATAGACCTAATTAAACTCTACAACTGTTATAATGAATATTTATTCTTAGATCAAATTTAGTAGTAAAATGGAACTATCACTTTTTTTTTCTTCCTCATTTTCTCGAAAGCTATTAGTCATATTGGAAATATCATTGCAGCATTTGATAGAGCTTATTATACTATATAACTGCCATTATGAATATTTGTTTCATGACTAATAATTACGCAATAATATAAAACCGTATCTTTTTTCCAAAACATAACTTTCCTCCTCATTTTCTTGAAAGCCATTAGAGATATTGGAAATATCATTGCTGCATCTGATAGATCTAATTAAAATCTACAATTGCCATTATGAATATTCGTTCTATGTATAATAATTACGCAGTAAAATTAAAACGTATATTTTTTCAAAAAAATAAATTTCGTTATAATTTTCTCGGAAGCTATTAGAGATATTGGAAATAACATTGCAGTCTCTGATAGAACTAATTAAACTCTACAACAATCGTAATGAATATTTGTTCTATGTATAATAATTAGGCAGCAAAATTTAACCGTATCGTTTTTCCAAAAAATAGATTTCGTTCTAATTTTTCCGAAAGCTATTAGAGATATTGGAAATATCAATGCAGAATCTGATAGACCTAATTAAACTCTACAATTATCATAATAAATATTTGTTCTATATATAATAATTAGGCAGTAAAATTAAACCGTATCATTTTTCCAAAAAATAGATTTCGTTCTAATTTTCTCGAAAGCTATAAGAGATATTGGAAATATCATTGTAGCATCTGATAGACCTAATTAAACTCTACACTTGACATAATGAATATATTTTCTATGTATAAGAATTACGTAGTAAAATTAAACCGTATCTTTATAAAAAAAAAATTGATTTCTTTCTAATTTTCTCGGAATCTATTAGAAATATTGGAAATATCATTGCAGCATCTGATAGACCTAATTAAACTCTACAACTGTCATAATGAATATATGTTCTATGTATAATAATTACGTGGTAAAATTAAACCGTATCTTTTTTTCAAAAACTAGATTTCTTTCTAATTTTCTCGGAAGCTATTAGAGATATTGGAAATATCATTGCAGCATCTGATAGACCTAATTAAACTATAGAACTGTCAAAATGAATATATGTTCTATGTATAATAATTACACAGTAAAATCAAATCATATCTTTTTTCCAAAAAATAGACTTCATTCTAATTTTCTCAAAAACTATTAGAGATATTGGAAATATCATTGCAGCATCTGATAGACCTAATTAAACTCTACAACTGTTATAATGAATATTTGTTCTTAGATCAAATTTAGCAGTAAAATGGAACTATCACTTTTTTTTTCTTCCTCATTTTCTCGAAAGCTATTAGTCATATTGGAAATATCATTGCAGCATTTGATAGAGCTTATTATACTATATAACTGCCATTATGAATATTTGTTTTATGACTAATAATTACGCAATAATATAAAACCGTTTCTTTTTTCCAAAATATAACTTTCCTCCTCATTTTCTCGAAAGCCATTAGAGATATTGGAAATATCATTGCAGCATCTGATAGAACTAATTAAACTCTTCAACTCTCATAATGAATATTTCTTCTATGTATAATAATTACGCAGTAAAATAAAACCATATCTTTTTTCCAAAAAATAGATTTCGTTCTAATTTTCTCGGAAGCTATTAGAGATATTGGAAATATCATTGCAGCATCTGATAAACCTAATTAAACTCTACAACTGTCATAATGAATATTTGTTCTATGTTTAATAATTACGCAGTAAAATTAAACTATATCTTTTTTTCCAAAAAATAGTTTTCGTTCTAATTTTCTCGGAAATTATTAGAGATATTGAAAATATCATTGCAGCATCTACTAGACCTAATTAAACTCTACAACTGACATAATGAATATTTGTATTATGTGTAATAATTACGCAGTAAAATTAAACCATATCTTTTTTGCAAAAAATAGATTTCGTTCTAATTTTCTCGGAAACTTTTAGAGATATTGGAAATATCATTGCAGCATCTGATAGAACTAATTAAACTCTACATCTGTCATAATGAATATTTGTTCTATGTATAATAATTACGTCGTAAAATTAAACCGTATCTTTTTTTCAAAAAATTAATTTCTTTCTAATTTTCTCGGAAGCTATTAGAGATATTGAAAATATCATGCAGCATCTGATAGACCTAATTAAACTCTACAACTGTCGAAATGAATATATGTTCTATGTATAATAATTACACAGTAAAAATAAATCATATCTTTTTACCAAAAAATAGATTTCGTTCTAATTTTCTCAGAAGCTATTAGAGATATTGGAAATAACATTGCAGCATCTGATAGACCTAATTGAACTCTACAACTGTCATAATGAATAATTGTTCTTAGATCAAATTTAGCAGTAAAATGAAACTATCACTTTTTTTTCCTTCCGCATTTTCTCGAAAGCTATTAGACATATTGAAAATGTCATTGCAGCATCTGATAGACCTTATTATACTATATAACTGTCATTATGAATATTCGTTTTATGGCTAATAATTACGCAATAATATAAAACCAATTCTTTTTTCCAAAATATAACTTTCCTCCTCATTTTCTCGAAAGCCATTAGAGATATTGGAAATATCATTGCTGCATCTGATAGATCTAATTAAACTCTACATTAACCATTATGAATATTCGTTCTATGTATAATAATTACGCAGTAAAATTAAACCATATCTTTTTTCCAAAAAATAGATTTCGTTTTAATTTTCTTGGAAGCTATTAGAGATATTGGAAATACCATTGCAGCATCTGATAGATCTAATTAAACTCTACAACTATCATAATTAATATTTATTCCATGTATAATAATTAGGCAGTAAAATTAAACCGTATCATTTTTCCAAAAAATTGATTTCGTTCTAATTTTCTCGAAAGCTATTAGAGATATTGGAAATATCATTGCACCATCTGATAGACCTAATTAAACTCTACAATTATCATAATGAATATTTGTTCTATGTATAGTAATTAGGCAGTAAAATTAAACCGTATTTTTTTTTCAAAAAATTAATTTCTTTCTAATTTTCTCGGAAGCTATTAGAGATATTGAAAATATCATTGCAGCATCTGATAGACCTAATTAAACTCTACAACTGTCGAAATCAATATATGTTCCATGTATAATAATTACACAGTAAAATTAAATCATATCTTTTTACCAAAAAATAGATTTCGTTCTAATTTTCTCAGAGGCTATTAGAGATATTGGAAATAACATTGCAGCATCTGATAGACCTAATTAAACTCTACAACTGTCATAATGAATAATTGTTCTTAGACCAAATTTAGCAGTAAAATGAAACTATCACTTTTTTTTCCTTCCTCATTTTCTCGAAAGCTATTAGACATATTGAAAATGTCATTGCAGCATCTGATAGACCTTATTATACTATATAACTGTCATTATGAATATTTGTTTTATGGCTAATAATTACGCAATAATATAAAACCGTTTCTTTTTTCCAAAATATAACTTTCCTCCTCATTTTCTCGAAAGCCATTAGAGATATTGGAAATATCATTGCTGCATCTGATAGATCTAATTAAACTCTACATTAAACATTATGAATATTCGTTCTATGTATAATAATTACGCAGTAAAATAAAACCATATCTTTTTTCCAAAAAATAGATTTCGTTTTAATTTTCTCGGAAGCTATTAGAGATATTGGAAATACCATTGCAGCATCTGATAGATCTAATTAAACTCTACAACTATCATAATGAATATTTATTCCATGTATAATAATTAGGCAGTAAAATTAAACCGTATCATTTTTCCAAAAAATACATTTCGTTCTAATTTTCTCGAAAGCTATTAGAGATATTGGAAATATCATTGCACCATCTGATAGACCTAATTAAACTCTACAATTATCATAATGAATATTTGTTCTATGTATAGTAATTAGGCAGTAAAATTAAACCGTATAATTTTTCCAAAAAATAGATTTCGTTCTAATTTTCTCGAAAGCTATTTGAGATATTGGAAATATCGTTGCAGCATCTGATAGACCTAATTAAACTCTACAATTATCATAATTAATATTTGTTCTATGTATAATAATTAGGCAATAAAATTAAACCGTATCATTTTTCCAAAAAATAGATTTCGTTCTAATTTTCTCGAAAGCTATTAGAGATATTGGAAATATCATTGCAGCATCTGATAGACCTAATTAAACTCTACAACTGACATAATGAATATTTGTTTTATGTATAATAATTACGCAGTAAAATTAAACCGCATCTTTTTATTTGTTTAATTGATTTCGTTCTAATTTTCTCGGAAGCTATTAGAGATATTGGAAATATCATTGCAGCATCTGATAGACCTAATTAAACTCTAGAATTGTCATAATGAATATATGTTCTTAGATCAAATTTAGCAGTAAAATGACACTATCACTTTTTTTTTCTTCCTCATTTTCTCGAAAGCTATTAGACATATTGAAAATGTTTTTGCAGGATCTGATAGACCTTATTATACTATATAACTGTCATTATGAATATTTGTTTTATGACTAATAATTATGCAATTATATAAAACCGTATCTTTTTTCCAAAACATAACTTTCCTCCTCATTTTCTCGAAAGCTATTAAAGATATTGGAAATATCATTGCAGCATCTGATCGGCTTAATTAAACTCTACAACTGACATAAGGAATATTTGTTCTATGTATAATAATTACGCAGTAAAATTAAACCATATCTTTTTTCCAAAAAATAGATTTCGTTCTAATTTTCTCGGAAGCCATTAGAGATATTGGAAATATCATTGCAGCATCTGATAGAACTAATTAAACTCTTCAACTCTCATAATGAATATTTCTTCTATGTATAATAATTACGCCGTAAAATAAAACCATATCTATTTTCCAAAAAATAGATTTCGTTCTAATTTTCTCGGAAGCTATTAGAGATATTGGAAATATCATTGCAGCATCTGATAAACCTAATTAAACTCTACAACTGTCATAATGAATATTTGTTCTATGTTTAATAATTACGCAGTAAAATTAAACTATATCTTTTTTTCCAAAAAATAGTTTTCGTTCTAATTTTCTCGGAAATTATTAGAGATATTGAAAATATCATTGCAGCATCTACTAGACCTAATTAAACTCTACAACTTACATAATGAATATTTGTATTATGTATAATAATTACGCAGTAAAATTAAACCATATCTTTTTTGCAAAAAATAGATTTCGTTCTAATTTTCTCGGAAACTTTTAGAGATATTGGAAATATCATTGCAGCATCTGATAGAACTAATTAAACTCTACATCTGTCATAAGGAATATTTGTTCTATGTATAATAATTACGTCGTAAAATTAAACCGTATCTTTTTTTCAAAAAATTAATTTCTTTCTAATTTTCTCGGAAGCTATTAGAGATATTGAAAATATCATTGCAGCATCTGATAGACCTAATTAAACTCTACAACTGTCGAAATGAATATATGTTCTATGTATAATAATTACACAGTAAAATTAAATCATATCTTTTTACCAAAAAATAGATTTCGTTCTAATTTTCTCAGAAGCTATTAGAGATATTGGAAATAACATTGTAGCATCTGATAGACCTAATTGAACTCTACAACTGTCATAATGAATAATTGTTCTTAGATCAAATTTAGCAGTAAAATGAAACTATCACTTTTTTTTCCTTCCGCATTTTCTCGAAAGCTATTAGACATATTGAAAATGTCATTGCAGCATCTGATAGACCTTATTATACTATATAACTGTCATTATGAATATTTGTTTTATGGCTAATAATTACGCAATAATATAAAACCGTTTCTTTTTTCCAAAATATAACTTTCCTCCTCATTTTCTCGAAAGCCATTAGAGATATTGGAAATATCATTGCTGCATCTCATAGATCTAATTAAACTCTACATTAACCATTATGAATATTCGTTCTATGTATAATAATTACGCAGTAAAATTAAACCATATTTTTTTTCCAAAAAATAGATTTCGTTTTAATTTTCTCGGAAGCTATTAGAGATATTGGAAATACCATTGCAGCATCTGATAGATCTAATTAAACTCTACAACTATCATAATTAATATTTATTCCATGTATAATAATTAGGCAGTAAAATTAAACCGTATCATTTTACCAAAAAATAGATTTCGTTCTAATTTTCTCGAAAGCTATTAGAGATATTGGATATATCATTGCACCATCTGATAGACCTAATTAAACTCTACAATTATCATAATGAATATTTGTTCTATGTATAGTAATTAGGCAGTAAAATTAAACCGTATAATTTTTCCAAAAAATAGATTTCGTTCTAATTTTCTCGAAAGCTATTTGAGATATTGGAAATATCGTTGCAGCATCTGATAGACCTAATTAAACTCTACAATTATCATAATTAATATTTGTTCTATGTATAGTAATTAGGCAATAAAATTAAACCGTATCATTTTTCCAAAAAATAGATTTCGTTCTAATTTTCTCGAAAGCTATTAGAGATATTGGAAATATCATTGCAGCATCTGATAGACCTAATTAAACTCTACAACTGACATAATGAATATTTGTTTTATGTATAATAATTACGCAGTAAAATTAAACCGTATCTTTTTATTTGTTTAATTGATTTCGTTCTAATTTTCTCGGAAGCTATTAGAGATATTGGAAATATCATTGCAGCATCTGATAGACCTAATTAAACTCTAGAATTGTCATAATGAATATATGTTCTTAAATCAAATTAAGCAGTAAAATGACACTATCACTTTTTTTTTCTTCCTCATTTTCTCGAAAGCTATTAGACATATTGGAAATGTCATTGCAGGATCTGATAGACCTTATTATACTATATAGCTGTCATTATGAATATTTGTTTTATGACTAATAATTATGCAATTATATAAAACCGTATCTTTTTTCCAAAACATAACTTTCCTCCTCATTTTCTCGAAAGCTATTAAAGATATTGGAAATATCATTGCAGCATCTGATCGGCTTAATTAAACTCTACAACTGACATAAGGAATATTTGTTCTATGTATAATAATTACGCAGTAAAATTAAACCATATCTTTTTTCCAAAAAATACATTTCGTTCTAATTTTCTCGGAAGCCATTAGAGATATTGGAAATATCATTACAGCATCTGATATAACTAATTAAACTCTTCAACTCTCATAATGAATATTTCTTCTATGTATAATAATTACGCAGTAAAATAAAACCATATCTTTTTTCCAAAAAATAGATTTCGTTCTAATTTTCTCGGAAGCTATTAGAGATATTGGAAATATAATTGCAGCATCTGATAAACCTAATTAAACTATACAACTGTCATAATGAATATTTGTTCTATGTTTAATAATTACGCAGTAAAATTAAACTATATCTTTTTTTCCAAAAAATAGTTTTCGTTCTAATTTTCGTGGAAATTATTAGAGATATTGGAAATATCATTGCAGCATCTACTAGACCTAATTAAACTCTACAACTGACTTAATGAATATTTGTATTATGTATAATAATTACGCAGTAAAATTAAACCATATCTTTTTTGCAAAAAATAGATTTCGTTCTAATTTTCTCGGAAACTTTTAGAGATATTGGAAATATCATTGCAGCATCTGATAGAACTAATTAAACTCTACATCTGTCATAATGAATATTTGTTCTATGTATAATAATTACGTCGTAAAATTAAACCGTATTTTTTTTTCAAAAAATTAATTTCTTTCTAATTTTCTCGGAAGCTATTAGAGATATTGAAAATATCATTGCAGCATCTGATAGACCTAATTAAACTCTACAACTGTCGAAATGAATATATGTTCTATGTATAATAATTACACAGTAAAATTAAATCATATCTTTTTACCAAAAAATAGATTTCGTTCTAATTTTCTCAGAAGCTATTAGAGATATTGGAAATAACATTGCAGCATCTGATAGACCTAATTAAACTCTACAACTGTCATAATGAATAATTGTTCTTAGATCAAATTTAGCAGTAAAATGAAACTATCACTTTTTTTTCCTTCCTCATTTTCTCGAAAGCTATTAGACATATTGAAAATGTCATTGCAGCATCTGATAGACCTTATTATACTATATAACTGTCATTATGAATATTTGTTTTATGGCTAATAATTACGCAATAATATAAAACCGTTTCTTTTTTCCAAAATATAACTTTCCTCCTCATTTTCTCGAAAGCCATTAGAGATATTGGAAATATCATTGCTGCATCTGATAGATCTAATTAAACTCTACATTAACCATTATGAATATTCGTTCTATGTATAATAATTACGCAGTAAAATTAAACCATATCTTTTTTCCAAAAAATAGATTTCGTTTTAATTTTCTCGGAAGCTATTAGAGATATTGGAAATACCATTGCAGCATCTGATAGATCTAATTAAACTCTACAACTATCATAATGAATATTTATTCCATGTATAATAATTAGGCAGTAAAATTAAACCGTATCATTTTTCCAAAAAATAGATTTCGTTCTAATTTTCTCGAAAGCTATTAGAGATATTGGAAATATCATTGCACCATCTGATAGACCTAATTAAACTCTACAATTATCATAATGAATATTTGTTCTATGTATAGTAATTAGGCAGTAAAATTAAACCGTATAATTTTTCCAAAAAATAGATTTCGTTCTAATTTTCTCGAAAGCTATTTGAGATATTGGAAATATCGTTGCAGCATCTGATAGACCTAATTAAACTCTACAATTATCATAATTAATATTTGTTCTATGTATAGTAATTAGGCAATAAAATTAAACCGTATCATTTTTCCAAAAAATAGATTTCGTTCTAATTTTCTCGAAAGCTATTAGAGATATTGGAAATATCATTGCAGCATCTGATAGACCTAATTAAACTCTACAACTGACATAATGAATATTTGTTTTATGTATAATAATTACGCAGTAAAATTAAACCGCATCTTTTTATTTGTTTAATTGATTTCGTTCTAATTTTCTCGGAAGCTATTAGAGATATTGGAAATATCATTGCAGCATCTGATAGACCTAATTAAACTCTAGAATTGTCATAATGAATATATGTTCTTAGATCAAATTTAGCAGTAAAATGACACTATCACTTTTTTTTTCTTCCTCATTTTCTCGAAAACTATTAGACATATTGAAAATGTCATTGCAGGATCTGATAGACCTTATTATACTATATAACTGTCATTATGAATATTTGTTTTATGACTAATAATTATGCAATTATATAAAACCGTATCTTTTTTCCAAAACATAACTTTCCTCCTCATTTTCTCGAAAGCTATTAAAGATATTGGAAATATCATTGCAGCATCTGATCGGCTTAATTAAACTCTACAACTGACATAAGGAATATTTGTTCTATGTATAATAATTACGCAGTAAAATTAAACCATATCTTTTTTCCAAAAAATACATTTCGTTCTAATTTTCTCGGAAGCCATTAGAGATATTGGAAATATCATTGCAGCATCTGATAGAACTAATTAAACTCTTCAACTCTCATAATGAATATTTCTTCTATGTATAATAATTACGCAGTAAAATAAAACCATATCTTTTTTCCAAAAAATTGATTTCGTTCTAATTTTCTCGGAAGCTATTAGAGATATTGGAAATATCATTGCAGCATCTGATAAACCTAATTAAACTATACAACTGTCATAATGAATATTTGTTCTATGTTTAATAATTACGCAGTAAAATTAAACTATATCTTTTTTTCCAAAAAATAGTTTTCGTTCTAATTTTCGTGGAAATTATTAGAGATATTGGAAATATCATTGCAGCATCTACTAGACCTAATTAAACTCTACAACTGACATAATGAATATTAGTATTATGTATAATAATTACGCAGTAAAATTAAACCATATCTTTTTTGCAAAAAATAGATTTCGTTCTAATTTTCTCGGAAATTTTTAGAGATATTGGAAATATCATTGCAGCATCTGATAGAACTAATTAAACTCTACATCTGTCATAAGGAATATTTGTTCTATGTATAATAATTACGTCGTAAAATTAAACCGTATCTTTTTTTCAAAAAATTTATTTCTTTCTAATTTTCTCGGAAGCTATTAGAGATATTGAAAATATCATTGCAGCATCTGATAGACCTAATTAAACTCTACAACTGTCGAAATGAATATATGTTCTATGTATAATAATTACACAGTAAAATTAAATCATATCTTTTTACCAAAAAATAGATTTCGTTCTAATTTTATCAGAAGCTATTAGAGATATTGGAAATAACATTGCAGCATCTGATAGACCTAATTAAACTCTACAACTGTCATAATGAATAATTGTTCTTAGATCAAATTTAGCAGTAAAATGAAACTATCACTTTTTTTTCCTTCCTCATTTTCTCGAAAGCTATTAGACATATTGAAAATGTCATTGCAGCATCTGATAGACCTTATTATACTATATAACTGTCTTTATGAATATTTGTTTTATGGCTAATAATTACGCAATAATATAAAACCGTTTCTTTTTTCCAAAATATAACTTTCCTCCTCATTTTCTGGAAAGCCATTAGAGATATTGGAAATATCATTGCTGCATCTGATAGATCTAATTAAACTCTACATTAACCATTATGAATATTCGTTCTATGTATAATAATTACGCAGTAAAATTAAACCATATCTTTTTTCCAAAAAATAGATTTCGTTTTAATTTTCTCGGAAGCTATTAGAGATATTGGAAATACCATTGCAGCATCTGATAGATCTAATTAAACTCTACAACTATCATAATTAATATTTATTCCATGTATAATAATTAGGCAGTAAAATTAAACCGTATCATTTTTCCAAAAAATAGATTTCGTTCTAATTTTCTCGAAAGCTATTAGAGATATTGGAAATATCATTGCACCATCTGATAGACCTAATTAAACTCTACAATTATCATAATGAATATTTGTTCTATGTATAGTAATTAGGCAGTAAAATTAAACCGTATAATTTTTCCAAAAAATAGATTTCGTTCTAATTTTCTCGAAAGCTATTTGAGATATTGGAAATATCGTTGCAGCATCTGATAGACCTAATTAAACTCTACAATTATCATAATTAATATTTGTTCTATGTATAGTAATTAGGCAATAAAATTAAACCGTATCATTTTTCCAAAAAATAGATTTCGTTCTAATTTTCTCGAAAGCTATTAGAGATATTGGAAATATCATTGCAGCATCTGATAGACCTAATTAAACTCTACAACTGACATAATGAATATTTGTTTTATGTATAATAATTACGCAGTAAAATTAAACCGTATCTTTTTATTTGTTTAATTGATTTCGTTCTAATTTTCTCGGAAGCTATTAGAGATATTGGAAATATCATTGCAGCATCTGATAGACCTAATTAAACTCTAGAATTGTCATAATGAATATATGTTCTTAAATCAAATTAAGCAGTAAAATGACACTATCACTTTTTTTTTCTTCCTCATTTTCTCGAAAGCTATTAGACATATTGGAAATGTCATTGCAGGATCTGATAGACCTTATTATACTATATAGCTGTCATTATGAATATTTGTTTTATGACTAATAATTATGCAATTATATAAAACCGTATCTTTTTTCCAAAACATAACTTTCCTCCTCATTTTCTCGAAAGCTATTAAAGATATTGGAAATATCATTGCAGCATCTGATCGGCTTAATTAAACTCTACAACTGACATAAGGAATATTTGTTCTATGTATAATAATTACGCAGTAAAATTAAACCATATCTTTTTTCCAAAAAATACATTTCGTTCTAATTTTCTCGGAAGCCATTAGAGATATTGGAAATATCATTGCAGCATCTGATAGAAATAATTAAACTCTTCAACTCTCATAATGAATATTTCTTCTATGTATAATAATTACGCAGTAAAATAAAACCATATCTTTTTTCCAAAAAATTGATTTCGTTCTAATTTTCTCGGAAGCTATTAGAGATATTGGAAATATCATTGCAGCATCTGATAAACCTAATTAAACTATACAACTGTCATAATGAATATTTGTTCTATGTTTAATAATTACGCAGTAAAATTAAACTATATCTTTTTTTCCAAAAAATAGTTTTCGTTCTAATTTTCGTGGAAATTATTAGAGATATTGGAAATATCATTGCAGCATCTACTAGACCTAATTAAACTCTACAACTGACATAATGAATATTAGTATTATGTATAATAATTACGCAGTAAAATTAAACCATATCTTTTTTGCAAAAAATAGATTTCGTTCTAATTTTCTCGGAAATTTTTAGAGATATTGGAAATATCATTGCAGCATCTGATAGAACTAATTAAACTCTACATCTGTCATAAGGAATATTTGTTCTATGTATAATAATTACGTCGTAAAATTAAACCGTATCTTTTTTTCAAAAAATTAATTTCTTTCTAATTTTCTCGGAAGCTATTAGAGATATTGAAAATATCATTGCAGCATCTGATAGACCTAATTAAACTCTACATTAACCATTATGAATATTCGTTCTATGTATAATAATTACGCAGTAAAATAAAACCATATCTTTTTTCCAAAAAATAGATTTCGTTTTAATTTTCTCGGAAGCTATTAGAGATATTGGAAATACCATTGCAGCATCTGATAGATCTAATTAAACTCTACAACTATCATAATGAATATTTATTCCATGTATAATAATTAGGCAGTAAAATTAAACCGTATCATTTTTCCAAAAAATACATTTCGTTCTAATTTTCTCGAAAGCTATTAGAGATATTGGAAATATCATTGCACCATCTGATAGACCTAATTAAACTCTACAATTATCATAATGAATATTTGTTCTATGTATAGTAATTAGGCAGTAAAATTAAACCGTATAATTTTTCCAAAAAATAAATTTCGTTCTAATTTTCTCGAAAGCTATTTGAGATATTGGAAATATCGTTGCAGCATCTGATAGACCTAATTAAACTCTACAATTATCATAATTAATATTTGTTCTATGTATAATAATTAGGCAATAAAATTAAACCGTATCATTTTTCCAAAAAATAGATTTCGTTCTAATTTTCTCGAAAGCTATTAGAGATATTGGAAATATCATTGCAGCATCTGATAGACCTAATTAAACTCTACAACTGACATAATGAATATTTGTTTTATGTATAATAATTACGCAGTAAAATTAAACCGCATCTTTTTATTTGTTTAATTGATTTCGTTCTAATTTTCTCGGAAGCTATTAGAGATATTGGAAATATCATTGCAGCATCTGATAGACCTAATTAAACTCTAGAATTGTCATAATGAATATATGTTCTTAGATCAAATTTAGCAGTAAAATGACACTATCACTTTTTTTTTCTTCCTCATTTTCTCGAAAGCTATTAGACATATTGAAAATGTCATTGCAGGATCTGATAGACCTTATTATACTATATAACTGTCATTATGAATATTTGTTTTATGACTAATAATTATGCAATTATATAAAACCGTATTTTTTTTCCAAAACATAACTTTCCTCCTCATTTTCTCGAAAGCTATTAAAGATATTGGAAATATCATTGCAGCATCTGATCGGCTTAATTAAACTCTACAACTGACATAAGGAATATTTGTTCTATGTATAATAATTACGCAGTAAAATTAAACCATATCTTTTTTCCAAAAAATAGATTTCGTTCTAATTTTCTCGGAAGCCATTAGAGATATTGGAAATATCATTGCAGCATCTGATAGAACTAATTAAACTCTTCAACTCTCATAATGAATATTTCTTCTATGTATAATAATTACGCCGTAAAATAAAACCATATCTATTTTCCAAAAAATAGATTTCGTTCTAATTTTCTCGGAAGCTATTAGAGATATTGGAAATATCATTGCAGCATCTGATAAACCTAATTAAACTCTACAACTGTCATAATGAATATTTGTTCTATGTTTAATAATTACGCAGTAAAATTAAACTATATCTTTTTTTCCAAAAAATAGTTTTCGTTCTAATTTTCTCGGAAATTATTAGAGATATTGAAAATATCATTGCAGCATCTACTAGACCTAATTAAACTCTACAACTTACATAATGAATATTTGTATTATGTATAATAATTACGCAGTAAAATTAAACCATATCTTTTTTGCAAAAAATAGATTTCGTTCTAATTTTCTCGGAAACTTTTAGAGATATTGGAAATATCATTGCAGCATCTGATAGAACTAATTAAACTCTACATCTGTCATAAGGAATATTTGTTCTATGTATAATAATTACGTCGTAAAATTAAACCGTATCTTTTTTTCAAAAAATTAATTTCTTTCTAATTTTCTCGGAAGCTATTAGAGATATTGAAAATATCATTGCAGCATCTGATAGACCTAATTAAACTCTACAACTGTCGAAATGAATAAATGTTCTATGTATAATAATTACACAGTAAAATTAAATCATATCTTTTTACCAAAAAATAGATTTCGTTCTAATTTTCTCAGAAGCTATTAGAGATATTGAAAATAACATTGTAGCATCTGATAGACCTAATTGAACTCTACAACTGCCATAATGAATAATTGTTCTTAGATCAAATTTAGCAGTAAAATGAAACTATCACTTTTTTTTCCTTCCGCATTTTCTCGAAAGCTATTAGACATATTGAAAATGTCATTGCAGCATCTGATAGACCTTATTATACTATATAACTGTCATTATGAATATTTGTTTTATGGCTAATAATTACGCAATAATATAAAACCGTTTCTTTTTTCCAAAATATAACTTTCCTCCTCATTTTCTCGAAAGCCATTAGAGATATTGGAAATATCATTGCTGCATCTGATAGACCTAATTAAACTCTACATTAACCATTATGAATATTCGTTCTATGTATAATAATTACGCAGTAAAATTAAACCATATCTTTTTTCCAAAAAATAGATTTCGTTTTAATTTTCTCGGAAGCTATTAGAGATATTGGAAATACCATTGCAGCATCTGATAGATCTAATTAAACTCTACAACTATCATAATTAATATTTATTCCATGTATAATAATTAGGCAGTAAAATTAAACCGTATCATTTTTCCAAAAAATAGATTTCGTTCTAATTTTCTCGAAAGCTATTAGAGATATTGGAAATATCATTGCACCATCTGATAGACCTAATTAAACTCTACAATTATCATAATTAATATTTGTTCTATGTATAGTAATTAGGCAATAAAATTAAACCGTATAATTTTTCCAAAAAATAGATTTCGTTCTAATTTTCTCGAAAGCTATTAGAGATATTGGAAATATCATTGCAGCATCTGATAGACCTAATTAAACTCTACAACTGACATAATGAATATTTGTTTTATGTATAATAATTACGCAGTAAAATTAAACCGTATCTTTTTATTTGTTTAATTGATTTCGTTCTAATTTTCTCGGAAGCTATTAGAGATATTGGAAATATCATTGCAGCATCTGATAGACCTAATTAAACTCTAGAATTGTCATGATGAATATATGTTCTTAAATCAAATTAAGCAGTAAAATGACACTATCACTTTTTTTTTCTTCCTCATTTTCTCGAAAGCTATTAGACATATTGGAAATGTCATTGCAGGATCTGATAGACCTTATTATACTATATAGCTGTCATTATGAATATTTGTTTTATGACTAATAATTATGCAATTATATAAAACCGTATCTTTTTTCCAAAACATAACTTTCCTCCTCATTTTCTCGAAAGCTATTAAAGATATTGGAAATATCATTGCAGCATCTGATCGGCTTAATTAAACTCTACAACTGACATAAGGAATATTTGTTCTATGTATAATAATTACGCAGTAAAATTAAACCATATCTTTTTTCCAAAAAATACATTTCGTTCTAATTTTCTCGGAAGCCATTAGAGATATTGGAAATATCATTGCAGCATCTGATAGAACTAATTAAACTCTTCAACTCTCATAATGAATATTTCTTCTATGTATAATAATTACGCAGTAAAATAAAACCATATCTTTTTTCCAAAAAATTGATTTCGTTCTAATTTTCTCGGAAGCTATTAGAGATATTGGAAATATCATTGCAGCATCTGATAAACCTAATTAAACTATACAACTGTCATAATGAATATTTGTTCTATGTTTAATAATTACGCAGTAAAATTAAACTATATCTTTTTTTCCAAAAAATAGTTTTCGTTCTAATTTTCGTGGAAATTATTAGAGATATTGGAAATATCATTGCAGCATCTACTAGACCTAATTAAACTCTACAACTGACATAATGAATATTAGTATTATGTATAATAATTACGCAGTAAAATTAAACCATATCTTTTTTGCAAAAAATAGATTTCGTTCTAATTTTCTCGGAAATTTTTAGAGATATTGGAAATATCATTGCAGCATCTGATAGAACTAATTAAACTCTACATCTGTCATAAGGAATATTTGTTCTATGTATAATAATTACGTCGTAAAATTAAACCGTATCTTTTTTTCAAAAAATTTATTTCTTTCTAATTTTCTCGGAAGCTATTAGAGATATTGAAAATATCATTGCAGCATCTGATAGACCTAATTAAACTCTACAACTGTCGAAATGAATATATGTTCTATGTATAATAATTACACAGTAAAATTAAATCATATTTTTTTACCAAAAAATAGATTTCGTTCTAATTTTATCAGAAGCTATTAGAGATATTGGAAATAACATTGCAGCATCTGATAGACCTAATTAAACTCTACAACTGTCATAATGAATAATTGTTCTTAGATCAAATTTAGCAGTAAAATGAAACTATCACTTTTTTTTCCTTCCTCATTTTCTCGAAAGCTATTAGACATATTGAAAATGTCATTGCAGCATCTGATAGACCTTATTATACTATATAACTGTCTTTATGAATATTTGTTTTATGGCTAATAATTACGCAATAATATAAAACCGTTTCTTTTTTCCAAAATATAACTTTCCTCCTCATTTTCTGGAAAGCCATTAGAGATATTGGAAATATCATTGCTGCATCTGATAGATCTAATTAAACTCTACATTAACCATTATGAATATTCGTTCTATGTATAATAATTACGCAGTAAAATTAAACCATATCTTTTTTCCAAAAAATAGATTTCGTTTTAATTTTCTCGGAAGCTATTAGATATTGGAAATACCATTGCAGCATCTGATAGATCTAATTAAACTCTACAACTATCATAATTAATATTTATTCCATGTATAATAATTAGGCAGTAAAATTAAACCGTATCATTTTTCCAAAAAATAGATTTCGTTCTAATTTTCTCGAAAGCTATTAGAGATATTGGAAATATCATTGCACCATCTGATAGACCTAATTAAACTCTACAATTATCATAATGAATATTTGTTCTATGTATAGTAATTAGGCAGTAAAATTAAACCGTATAATTTTTCCAAAAAATAGATTTCGTTCTAATTTTCTCGAAAGCTATTTGAGATATTGGAAATATCGTTGCAGCATCTGATAGACCTAATTAAACTCTACAATTATCATAATTAATATTTGTTCTATGTATAGTAATTAGGCAATAAAATTAAACCGTATCATTTTTCCAAAAAATAGATTTCGTTCTAATTTTCTCGAAAGCTATTAGAGATATTGGAAATATCATTGCAGCATCTGATAGACCTAATTAAACTCTACAACTGACATAATGAATATTTGTTTTATGTATAATAATTACGCAGTAAAATTAAACCGTATCTTTTTATTTGTTTAATTGATTTCGTTCTAATTTTCTCGGAAGCTATTAGAGATATTGGAAATATCATTGCAGCATCTGATAGACCTAATTAAACTCTAGAATTGTCATAATGAATATATGTTCTTAAATCAAATTAAGCAGTAAAATGACACTATCACTTTTTTTTTCTTCCTCATTTTCTCGAAAGCTATTAGACATATTGGAAATGTCATTGCAGGATCTGATAGACCGTATTATACTATATAGCTGTCATTATGAATATTTGTTTTATGACTAATAATTATGCAATTATATAAAACCGTATCTTTTTTCCAAAACATAACTTTCCTCCTCATTTTCTCGAAAGCTATTAAAGATATTGGAAATATCATTGCAGCATCTGATCGGCTTAATTAAACTCTACAACTGACATAAGGAATATTTGTTCTATGTATAATAATTACGCAGTAAAATTAAACCATATCTTTTTTCCAAAAAATACATTTCGTTCTAATTTTCTCGGAAGCCATTAGAGATATTGGAAATATCATTGCAGCATCTGATAGAAATAATTAAACTCTTCAACTCTCATAATGAATATTTCTTCTATGTATAATAATTACGCAGTAAAATAAAACCATATCTTTTTTCCAAAAAATTGATTTCGTTCTAATTTTCTCGGAAGCTATTAGAGATATTGGAAATATCATTGCAGCATCTGATAAACCTAATTAAACTATACAACTGTCATAATGAATATTTGTTCTATGTTTAATAATTACGCAGTAAAATTAAACTATATCTTTTTTTCCAAAAAATAGTTTTCGTTCTAATTTTCGTGGAAATTATTAGAGATATTGGAAATATCATTGCAGCATCTACTAGACCTAATTAAACTCTACAACTGACATAATGAATATTAGTATTATGTATAATAATTACGCAGTAAAATTAAACCATATCTTTTTTGCAAAAAATAGATTTCGTTCTAATTTTCTCGGAAACTTTTAGAGATATTGGAAATATCATTGCAGCATCTGATAGAACTAATTAAACTCTACATCTGTCATAAGGAATATTTGTTCTATGTATAATAATTACGTCGTAAAATTAAACCGTATCTTTTTTTCAAAAAATTTATTTCTTTCTAATTTTCTCGGAAGCTATTAGAGATATTGAAAATATCATTGCAGCATCTGATAGACCTAATTAAACTCTACAACTGTCGAAATGAATATATGTTCTATGTATAATAATTACACAGTAAAATTAAATCATATCTTTTTACCAAAAAATAGATTTCGTTCTAATTTTATCAGAAGCTATTAGAGATATTGGAAATAACATTGCAGCATCTGATAGGCCTAATTAAACTCTACAACTGTCATAATGAATAATTGTTCTTAGATCAAATTTAGCAGTAAAATTAAACTATCACTTTTTTTTCCTTCCTCATTTTCTCGAAAGCTATTAGACATATTGAAAATGTCATTGCAGCATCTGATAGACCTTATTATACTATATAACTGTCTTTATGAATATTTGTTTTATGGCTAATAATTACGCAATAATATAAAACAGTTTCTTTTTTCCAAAATATAACTTTCCTCCTCATTTTCTGGAAAGCCATTAGAAATATTGGAAATATCATTGCTGCATCTGATAGATCTAATTAAACTCTACATTAACAATTATGAATATTCGTTCTATGTATAATAATTACGCAGTAAAATTAAACCATATCTTTTTTCCAAAAAATAGATTTCGTTTTAATTTTCTCGGAAGCTATTAGAGATATTGGAAATACCATTGCAGCATCTGATAGATCTAATTAAACTCTACAACTATCATAATTAATATTTATTCCATGTATAATAATTAGGCAGTAAAATTAAACCGTATCATTTTTCCAAAAAATAGATTTCGTTCTAATTTTCTCGAAAGCTATTAGAGATATTGGAAATATCATTGCACCATCTGATAGACCTAATTAAACTCTACAATTATCATAATGAATATTTGTTCTATGTATAGTAATTAGGCAGTAAAATTAAACCGTATAATTTTTCCAAAAAATAGATTTCGTTCTAATTTTCTCGAAAGCTATTTGAGATATTGGAAATATCGTTGCAGCATCTGATAGACCTAATTAAACTCTACAATTATCATAATTAATATTTGTTCTATGTATAGTAATTAGGCAATAAAATTAAACCGTATCATTTTTCCAAAAAATAGATTTCGTTCTAATTTTCTCGAAAGCTATTAGAGATATTGGAAATATCATTGCAGCATCTGATAGACCAAATTAAACTCTACAACTGACATAATGAATATTTGTTTTATGTATAATAATTACGCAGTAAAATTAAACCGTATCTTTTTATTTGTTTAATTGATTTCGTTCTAATTTTCTCGGAAGCTATTAGAGATATTGGAAATATCATTGCAGCATCTGATAGACCTAATTAAACTCTAGAATTGTCATAATGAATATATGTTCTTAAATCAAATTAAGCAGTAAAATGACACTATCACTTTTTTTTTCTTCCTCATTTTCTCGAAAGCTATTAGACATATTGGAAATGTCATTGCAGGATCTGATAGACCTTATTATACTATATAGCTGTCATTATGAATATTTGTTTTATGACTAATAATTATGCAATTATATAAAACCGTATCTTTTTTCCAAAACATAACTTTCCTCCTCATTTTCTCGAAAGCTATTAAAGATATTGGAAATATCATTGCAGCATCTGATCGGCTTAATTAAACTCTACAACTGACATAAGGAATATTTGTTCTATGTATAATAATTACGCAGTAAAATTAAACCATATCTTTTTTCCAAAAAATACATTTCGTTCTAATTTTCTCGGAAGCCATTAGAGATATTGGAAATATCATTGCAGCATCTGATAGAACTAATTAAACTCTTCAACTCTCATAATGAATATTTCTTCTATGTATAATAATTACGCAATAAAATAAAACCATATCTTTTTTCCAAAAAATTGATTTCGTTCTAATTTTCTCGGAAGCTATTAGAGATATTGGAAATATCATTGCAGCATCTGATAAACCTAATTAAACTATACAACTGTCATAATGAATATTTGTTCTATGTTTAATAATTACGCAGTAAAATTAAACTATATCTTTTTTTCCAAAAAATAGTTTTCGTTCTAATTTTCGTGGAAATTATTAGAGATATTGGAAATATCATTGCAGCATCTACTAGACCTAATTAAACTCTACAACTGACATAATGAATTTTAGTATTATGTATAATAATTACGCAGTAAAATTAAACCATATCTTTTTTGCAAAAAATAGATTTCGTTCTAATTTTCTCGGAAACTTTTAGAGATATTGGAAATATCATTGCAGCATCTGATAGAACTAATTAAACTCTACATCTGTCATTAGGAATATTTGTTCTATGTATAATAATTACGTCGTAAAATTAAACCGTATCTTTTTTTCAAAAAATTAATTTCTTTCTAATTTTCTCGGAAGCTATTAGAGATATTGAAAATATCATTGCAGCATCTGATAGACCTAATTAAACTCTACAACTGTCGAAATGAATATATGTTCTATGTATAATAATTACACAGTAAAATTAAATCATATCTTTTTACCAAAAAATAGATTTCGTTCTAATTTTATCAGAAGCTATTAGAGATATTGGAAATAACATTGCAGCATCTGATAGACCTAATTAAACTCTACAACTGTCATAATGAATAATTGTTCTTAGATCAAATTTAGCAGTAAAATGAAACTATCACTTTTTTTTCCTTCCTCATTTTCTCGAAAGCTACTAGACATATTGAAAATGTCATTGCAGCATCTGATAGACCTTATTATACTATATAACTGTCTTTATGAATATTTGTTTTATGGCTAATAATTACGCAATAATATAAAACCGTTTCTTTTTTCCAAAATATAACTTTCCTCCTCATTTTCTGGAAAGCCATTAGAGATATTGGAAATATCATTGCTGCATCTGATAGATCTAATTAAACTCTACATTAACCATTATGAATATTCGTTCTATGTATAATAATTACGCAGTAAAATTAAACCATATCTTTTTTTCCAAAAAATAGATTTCGTTTTAATTTTCTCGGAAGCTATTAGAGATATTGGAAATACCATTGCAGCATCCGATAGATCTAATTAAACTCTACAACTATCATAATTAATATTTATTCCATGTATAATAATTAGGCAGTAAAATTAAACCATATCATTTTTCCAAAAAATAGATTTCGTTCTAATTTTCTCGAAAGCTATTAGAGATATTGGAAATATCATTGCACCATCTGATAGACCTAATTAAACTCTACAATTATCATAATGAATATTTGTTCTATGAATAGTAATTAGGCAGTAAAATTAAACCGTATAATTTTTCCAAAAAATAGATTTCGTTCTAATTTTCTCGAAAGCTATTTGAGATATTGGAAATATCGTTGCAGCATCTGATAGACCTAATTAAACTCTACAATTATCATAATTAATATTTGTTCTATGTATAGTAATTAGGCAATAAAATTAAACCGTATCATTTTTCCAAAAAATAGATTTCGTTCTAATTTTCTCGAAAGCTATTAGAGATATTGGAAATATCATTGCAGCATCTGATAGACCTAATTAAACTCTACAACTGACATCATGAATATTTGTTTTATGTATAATAATTACGCAGTAAAATTAAACCGTATCTTTTTATTTGTTTAATTGATTTCGTTCTAATTTTCTCGGAAGCTATTAGAGATATTGGAAATATCATTGCAGCATCTGATAGACCTAATTAAACTCTAGAATTGTCATAATGAATATATGTTCTTAGATCAAATTTAGCAGTAAAATGACACTATCACTTTTTTTTTCTTCCTCATTTTCTCGAAAGCTATTAGACATATTGGAAATGTCATTGCAGGATCTGATAGACCTTATTATACTATATAACTGTCATTATGAATATTTGTTTTATGACTAATAATTATGCAATTATATAAAACCGTATCTTTTTTTCCAAAACATAACTTTCCTCCTCATTTTCTCGAAAGCTATTAAAGATATTGGAAATATCATTGCAGCATCTGATCGGCTTAATTAAACTCTACAACTGACATAAGGAATATTTGTTCTATGTATAATAATTACGCAGTAAAATTAAACCATATCTTTTTTCCAAAAAATACATTTCGTTCTAATTTTCTCGGAAGCCATTAGAGATATTGGAAATATCATTGCAGCATCTGATAGAAATAATTAAACTCTTCAACTCTCATAATGAATATTTCTTCTATGTATAATAATTACGCAGTAAAATAAAACCATATCTTTTTTCCAAAAAAATAGATTTCGTTCTAATTTTCTCGGAAGCTATTAGAGATATTGGAAATATCATTGCAGCATCTGATAAACATAATTAAACTCTACAACTGTCATAATGAATATTTGTTCTATGTTTAATAATTACGCAGTAAAATTAAACTATATCTTTTTTTCCAAAAAATAGTTTTCGTTTTAATTTTCTCGGAAATTATTAGAGATATTGAAAATATCATTGCAGCATCTACTAGACCTAATTAAACTCTACAACTGACATAAAGAATATTTGTATTATGTATAATAATTACGCAGTAAAATTAAACCATATCTTTTTTGCAAAATATAGATTTCGTTCTAATTTTCTCGGAAACTTTTAGAGATATTGGAAATATCATTGCAGCATCTGATAGAACTAATTAAATTCTACATCTGTCATAATGAATATTTGTTCTATGTATAATAATTACGTCGTAAAATTAAACCGTATTTTTTTTAAAAAAAATTAATTTCTTTCTAATTTTCTCGGAAGCTATTAGAGATATTGAAAATATCATTGCAGCATCTGATAGACCTAATTAAACTCTACAACTGTCGAAATGAATATATGTTCTATGTATAATAATT
>JAXIVD010004804.1:0-33094 GCA_036785275.1 Cancer borealis | reverse complement strand
CTCCTCCTCTCTCTTTACCTGTTGAATCATTCCCCTTCACACACACACACACACACACACACACACACACACACACACACACACACACACACACACACACACACACACACACACACACACACACACACACACACACACACACACAGCAGGTGAGAACAAACAAACTAACAAACAGCTTTATACATATATTTTAAAGAGAGAGAGAATGGGAGAGAGAGAAAGAGAGAGAGAGAGAGAGAGAGAGAGAGAGAGAGAGACACTATCTCTATCAAACAAACACTGCTTTCTCTATATTGATGCGTTTAGACAGCTGCTCTCTCTCTCTCTCTCTCTCTCTCTCTCTCTCTCTCTCTCAATTTATTTTCATTCTCACTACTTACTTTACTTCATTTTCCACTTTTTTAGCACACACACACACACACACACACGCACGCACACACACGCACACACACACACACACACACACACACACACACACGTATACAAACACACAAACGATTTTCTCTTCAATGAAAAATGCATGTTCCGTCGCGTTAGAGAGAGAGAGAGAGAGAGAGAGAGAGAGAGAGAGAGAGAGAGAGAGAGAGAGAGAGAGAGAGAGAGAGAGAGAGAGAGAGAGAGAGTAACGCAGCAAGCAAGCTTAAATTATAAACGAGACAAGACTCACAAAAGTGTGTGTGTGTGTGTGTGTGTGTGTGTGTGTGTGTGTGTGTGTGTGTGTGTGTGTGTGTGTGTGTGTGTGTGTGTGTGATACAAGGATCATCGACCAGTCAACTTCGCTGCGTAAAGAGAGAGAGAGAGAGAGAGAGAGAGAGAGAGAGAGAGAGAGAGAGAGAGAGAGAGAGAGAGAGATGAAATTTTAAAGGTAAAAAAATAATTTGCATCACATGATTTAAACCCAACACACACACACACACACACACACACACACACACACACACACACACACACACACACCATACGCCTTGACACTGAGCTGAAACGTGCCAGAGAAAGCACGTAAGTACACACAACGTACACACACACACACACACATGCATATAAACACACACGTACTTACATACATACATACATACATACATACATACACACACTTTCTGAACTGTGACATTAAGGGGAAAAAAGAGAGAAAGAGAAAGAGAAAGAGAGAGAGAGAGAGAGAGAGAGAGAGAGAGAGAGAGAGAGAGAGAGAGAGAGAGAGAGAGAGAGAGGTAAAATGACAAAGCAAAATCAAGATACAATTATATGTAAAAAGAAGAATGAAATTAAATTAAAGATAGTCTCTCTCTCTCTCTCTCTCTCTCTCTCTCTCTCTCTCTCTCTCTCTCTCTCTCTCTCTCTCTCTCTCTCCTCTCTCTCTTCACTTGTTTTTCCACACAATTCCCTGAACTTTACACACACGCACGCACGCACACACACACACACACACGCACACACACACACACACACACACACACACACACACACACACACACACACACACACATTCATTCCATCTCTAAGCCTATACATAAATTTGGATAGGCCTAGAGAGAGAGAGAGAGAGAGAGAGAGAGAGAGAGAGAGAGAGAGAGAGAGAGAGAGAGAGAGAGAGAGAGAGCTACGAAACGAGAGAAAGTTTTGTGCATGATATAAAAGAGAAAGAGAGAAAGAGAATTAGTAAGAAAGCGAGAGAGAGAGAGAGAGAGAGAGAGAGAGAGAGAGAGAGAGAGAGAGAGAGAGAGAGTAGTACATGATAGATATAAAAAAATATATTTAAAGAGAAAACTTGTCAACAAAAAATAATAAAAAAGAGAAAAAAAAGAAAGAAAGAAAGTGACGCAAAGAAAATAAATAAATAAATAAATAAAATAAAAATAATACAAAAATAATAATAATAATAATTTCAATAATCACAATAACAACAACAATACGAACCCAATCTCTCTCTCTCTCTCTCTCTCTCTCTCTCTACACCTGATATTCCTTTCATTGGCTTCTTGTGGGAAAATATTAGGAGGAGGAAGGAAGGAATGAGGAAGGAAAAGGGAGAGGATAGGAAGGAAGGGAGGAGGGGAGTGAGGGAGGAAGGAAGAGGAAGAGGAGAGGAAGAGGAGAGGAAGGGAGGAAAGCTATATCTCTCCTTTCGTTCATATGTTAGATTTCAATTGATTTCGTATATTTCAATTGATTACGTCTTCCCACTAAACCATTATTAATTAAAATATATTAATTGATTTAGTATTACCGTCATTATTATTATTATTATTATTATCATTATCATCCTTGTTGACTAATTTCCGTTATTGAAGCAGGATTATCATTATCATTATTATTATTATTATTATTATTATTATCTTATTCGTCACTTCAATGTCGTCATCATTTCCTTTCCTGTCCTTACTGTTATCATTATTTACCTGATAACGATTAATATAACGTTATCTCAATTATCTTCACTTCATTAATAACACTATCTTAACCTTCACTAAATCATTATTATTATTATTATTATTATTATTATTATAGTTTTTGTATTAATTAAGTTGATATTTTAGAACGACTTACTATTACTACTCTCTCTCTCTCTCTCTTAGGTGGGTGGGTGAGAGAATAGAGAAAGAGAGAGGCAGGAGGGAAGGGTAAGTGTGTGTGTGTGTGTGTGAGAGAGAGAGAGAGAGAGAGAGAGAGAGAGAGAGAGAGAGAGAGAGAGAGAGAGAGAGAGAGAGAGAGAGAGAGAGAGAGAGAGCGCGCGCCCCGCCTGCCTTCCTTCCCTCCCTATCATCCTCTAACACAACTTTAAAACCTACACCTCCACCTTTATCCCCCTATTCCCTCCCTTCCCTACGCTTCCTAGGGGCGTGGAGGCGTGGAAGGATACCCATAGGAATTCCCTAGGATATGCCACCCGTAAGGACACGCTAGGATAAATAGGATAGGAGGAAAAAGGATATGTTTGGTAGGCCTTATGGGAGCGTCAGTTAGCTGGGACCAGCGCGCCACATTTTGCCCTCTGCCTACACGTCACTTCTTTCCTTATTTTCCTTTATTTCCCTAGCATATCCTATAGGTAAAGGGTATAGGATGGTACCTATATCCTTCCTGCACCTTCCCTTGGAGTTACATGCAGAAGGGAGGATGAGAAATAAGGTAAAAATTGATATATATATATATGGTAGTATCTTAATTTTGTCCAAGCGCCATCTCTGCTCCACACCACCACCACCACCACCACCCACACCCTGTTTTCCTCTTTTTCCCTTTTCCTGCTAACTTACCATGAATAGGAGGTTCCAGATCACCGATATGTACTTGAGGAAGGTATAGCAACACACCACCATGACTGCGGTTGTTGGTACCAAGGAGTTTCTTTTGATTTAATCCAAGAAAATCACGGAGCACTAGAACGCAACCTCCTCCCACAAAGTCTGCCTCAACACTGATACTCTGAGTCGAGGTGTCTGGTGGTGGTGTGGTGTGGCGGCAGCGGCGGGTGACGGGAGCGCCACTGGTGTTGTGGGCAGAGACTCTAGGGGCATGGTGGTGGTGGTGGTGTGGCGGCAGCGGCGGGTGACGGGAGCGCCACTGGTGTTGTGGGCAGAGGCTCTAGGCCCAGGGGCATGGTGGCGGGTGACGGGAGCGCCACTGGTGTTGTGGGCAGAGACTCTAGGGGCATGGTGGTGGTGGTGGTGTGGCGGCAGCGGCGGGTGACGGGAGCGCCACTGGTGTTGTGGGCAGAGGCTCTAGGCCCAGGGGCATGATGGCGGGTGACGGGAGCGCCACTGGTGTTGTGGGCAGAGACTCTAGGGGCATGGTGGTGGTGGTGGTGTGGCGGCAGCGGCGGGTGACGGGAGCGCCACTGGTGTTGTGGGCAGAGACTCTAGGCCCAGGGGCATGATGGCGGGTGACGGGAGCGCCACTGGTGTTGTGGGCAGAGGCTCTAGGCCCAGGGGCATGATGGCGGGTGACGGGAGCGCCACTGGTGTTGTGGGCAGAGGCTCTAGGCCCAGGGGCATGATGGCGGGTGACGGGAGCGCCACTGGTGTTGTGGGCAGAGGCTCTAGGCCCAGGGGCATGGTGGCGGGTGACGGGAGCGCCACTGGTGTTGTGGGCAGAGGCTCTAGGCCCAGGGGCATGGTGGCGGGTGACGGGAGCGCCACTGGTGTTGTGGGCAGAGGCTCTAGGCCCAGGGGCATGGTGGCGGGTGACGGGAGCGCCACTGGTGTTGTGGGCAGAGGCTCTAGGCCCAGGGGCATGGTGGCGGGTGACGGGAGCGCCACTGGTGTTGTGGGCAGAGGCTCTAGGCCCAGGGGCATGGTGGCGGGTGACGGGAGCGCCACTGGTGTTGTGGGCAGAGGCTCTAGGCCCAGGGGCATGGTGGCGGGTGACGGGAGCGCCACTGGTGTTGTGGGCAGAGGCTCTAGGCCCAGGGGCATGGTGGCGGGTGACGGGAGCGCCACTGGTGTTGTGGGCAGAGGCTCTAGGCCCAGGGGCATGATGGCGGGTGACGGGAGCGCCACTGGTGTTGTGGGCAGAGGCTCTAGGCCCAGGGGCATGGTGGCGGGTGACGGGAGCGCCACTGGTGTTGTGGGCAGAGGCTCTAGGCCCAGGGGCATGGTGGCGGGTGACGGGAGCGCCACTGGTGTTGTGGGCAGAGGCTCTAGGCCCAGGGGCATGGTGGCGGGTGACGGGAGCGCCACTGGTGTTGTGGGCAGAGGCTCTAGGCCCAGGGGCATGGTGGCGGGTGACGGGAGCGCCACTGGTGTTGTGGGCAGAGGCTCTAGGCCCAGGGGCATGGTGGCGGGTGACGGGAGCGCCACTGGTGTTGTGGGCAGAGGCTCTAGGCCCAGGGGCATGGTGGCGGGTGACGGGAGCGCCACTGGTGTTGTGGGCACTGGGCAGAGAGAAAAAAAAAAAAAAATTCGGAAGAGGAGAAAAAAATGAAAATACACGATAGGTTGAGGTTAATTATACAAATCCACAAGTGTCTGTAGAATGGCTAAACGTGTGGTAAGGTTTAGTTATGAACTGGTTTGAGGTGTAAGAGTCATTTCAAGAATATACGTGCAAGTTAAGACTATATGTGGGCCTAACGTCGATTAAGTCGATTACGGATAAGTACGAGAAATAATGAAAAAACAAACTATGCGTAGGATTGGAATGGGATATGGTTTGAAAAAAAAAAAAAAATTTATGCTATTACAGCATAACTCTTTGTTATATTTGAAAGGTATCTATTTCATGAAAATTATTTATTTACTTAAAAAATTATACCATTAAACAAAAAAAAATTGCATTTAAACTAAGATCACAATTGAACTGGATGCTTTGTTTAAATAAGAGATATGGGAAATACTTTCATTATTCCCGTTACCATCACCTCATATTCATTATTATTATTACTATTAATGTATTTATTCATCATTATGGTGATGGTGATGGCGGTGGTGGTAGTGAGGGAACTTCATTATTTTCAGTCAACTTTACGCAGCCTTGAATAGCATCAACTCTACCTAACACCTTTCTGTGTAATACATCTCTACTGACGTTTAAACTTGCTATTTAAATGGTTATACTATCTAATTATAACACACAACCTCAGCATTGCAGTGATTTATTCTATTGCGTTATATTAATAGTGTATTTGGCGTCAATTTCAGTCTAATGGTTAATGGCATCAATATATAATGACGTATCTTCAAAACAATGAATATACCAGGAAATAAACTAATATATATCAACTAATTACAATAAAGTGATGTTACGTTGTTTTTAGTAATAAGGAAATAGCATAAACCTGTTATTATATAAGCACTACGATGGATTCACACATGCTGGTTATCTTAAAATTAAATACTAATCATACATTATAAATTATTAAGTAATATTTAGTCATTGAAAAAAACAAGCAAACTTATACATATATGAAAACCATCAAATATAACGAAAACGGATTTTGTTGACATGTGAAGGAATCCAGCAGGAAAAACTCAAACCAAATCAGACTTTTAGCTTTCATAAAAACATAAAATCATCACTAAAAACCACATACAACAAATAATTATAAAATCAAAACACATAAAAAATATAATAAACTAAAAAAAAGTAATTAAAACAGTCTTATAATTACAGAAACGTTAATACGGATAAAATAAATAAACTTAAAGGAATGCAGTGTTCCCGCCATTAGCAGGCTTGTGGACGCCTTCCCTTCGCGAGACCACCGCGCCTCACCGCCACACCGGCCCATTACAACACACACACGCCCGCACACGCCTCACCACGCCCTCAACTCACCCCTACAACTGCACACAGGCTGAGGGAAGTGATATAGAGGCACCGGGATAGAGGAAATAAGGTAATGGCGGAATGTATATAGCGTCAGCGTCCCCCTAGCCCGGCATCATGCTTAGGATAGGCCGTGCATTGATTACCTAGTGTGTATGTATGTGTATGTGTACATAGGTGGGTGTGCGTGTACGTGTATGGTGTGGGTAGTGTACGTTAGGTTAGGTTAGGGGCGTGGCTAGGCATGGCTGTGCGTACTAGTGTTTATAACAAGGGATAAACTACTGTCTCGTTATCTCTATAACTTTTGTTTGTTTGGTACGCTGCGTGCTTTAGAATAATAATAATAATGATAATGATAATAGTAATACCATGATAATGATAATAGTAATACAATGATAATAGTAATACAATGATAATGATAATAGTAATACCACCTCTTTTGTTCCATTGCTGCTGTGCCCTTAGAGTAATAATAATGATAATAATGATGATGATAATAGTCCTACCATAATAATAGTAATGATAGTAATAGTAATACCATAACAACGCCACTTTTGTTTCATTGTTACCGTGTTCTTAGAGTAATAATGATAATAATAATGATAATGATAATAGTATATAGGTAGGTAAATATAACTATATTAACTTCAACCTAATAATGATAACTAATTACTAATGTTGATATGGAACAATATTACTGCAACCTAACCTAACGTAATAACTTAATGGACTAATTATGTCAATGATTGTTATTAAGACGTTATAAGTTTGTGGCATGAATAATTTTACCATTAATTCTAACTTAATCTAACGCTATTATCATTATGTCTAACCTAACTTAACCTAACCTTACCTAACCTTACCTTAGAATTTAACCATTATTTTTAACCTAATCTAACCTTAGAATCTAACTATTATTTCTAATCTAACCTAACAATTTTACTTTTATTTCTAACTTAACTTAATAATGAACCTTAATTTATTTGTGGTATAAGTGGTTTAACTTTTAATTCTAACCTAACCTAACATAACTTATCTTCACTTAATGGAGTACAGATTATACTGAATACTTGATCAATGTGTGTGTGTGTGTTTGTGTGTATGTATTTAGGTTAGGTTAGGTAATATGTGTGTATATGTAGATGTACCTATATGTGTGTGTGTGTGTATATCTGTGTGTGTACTAACTCTATGTATGTTTTGCAGGTGTACACAGTCATGCAGCAGCAGCAGCACTGACCTGCCTTTGACCAGCAGCTCAGCACACCTGACCTTCACCACACCTCACCACACCACACCACACCACACCACACCACACCATGGATCGCTCAAATGGCATGATGACCCGGGGGAGGGGGTCACGGGGTGGGCGGGGGTCATACCGGGGGGGGCGGGGCATGGGGGACGACAGGGGGGGGTACAAGAGTAGGGGTTCCTATGATGGGTCCAGGGGAGGGGGAGGGGGAGGGTACAGGGGACACCGGGCTTCAGGGGGGGGTGGGCGTGGGTACAGCAGCAGGGGCAGTGACAGGTCTGATGGGTATGATCGGAGTAGTGGAGGGGGTGGGGGGTACCGTGGGGGACGTGGGGGGTCAGGAGGGGGGGGCAGGAGTGGTGGGTATGGGTCTGAAAACAGTCACAGTGGGTACAGCAGCAGTAAGCAGAGGACCAGTTACTGGGAACAGTCCAGTGGGGGGGGCGGAGGGGGCGGGTACTCCAGGGACAGGGAGACACACTCACCCGGGGGGTACGGGGGGTACTCACAGTCCCCCCCGGAGTACTCCACCTCCTATGACGCCGGGGGAGGCTATGACTACGGCGAGGGTGGTGGTGGTGGTGGTGGTGGGGGAGGGGGTGGTGGGGGGTACTCCAGCTATGACCAGGGGGGGGGAGGGTACTCCAGCTACTCTGAGGACAGGTCACCCTCGTACTCGTCCTACCATGACTCCAAGGACGGATACGGGGCACCCCGGGGCGGGTACAGCCGGGGGTCAGGGCGGGGGTACTCCTCCCCGCGGGGCAGCTACCAGAGTTCATCCAGGGGGGGTGGGGGGGGCGGGTACAGCCGTGACCGGGGGTCTGAGAGTGCCCCCAGGGAGAGGTACTCCCAGGAGGGGGGGGGCAGCTGGCACCGGGGGGACAAGATCTATGACATGGGGTCCCGGGGCGGCGGCGGCGGCGGCGGCAGCAGCTACAGGAGCCGGGGGTCATATGAGGACCGGGGTGGCCGGGGCAGGGGCATGCGGGGCCCACGGGGCGGCCGGGCAAACCACGACTCCATGGGCGGGTATGACGGGGGACGGGGCAGCAGGGCGCCCCGGCCAGCACCCATACACCCACACCCACACCCACACCCACGCAGCAGCTACAGAGGCGTGAGGGGCTATGAGCCAGCCAGGGGCAGCTTCAGGGGCGGCCGTGGCGGAAACTTTGGCCGTGACGGCATGATGGAGTACACAAATGACTACTCCAGGGGCAGAGGCGTGCCCAGGGGGGCAAGGATGCCCAGGGGCATGAGGATGCGTGGTGCCCCGAGGGGAGGCAGGATGATGCCCAGGGGCCGGGGAGGCTACCCACCCATGGTGATGGACGGCTACCCATACCCGGACCCATACCTCAAACAGGTGAGCATGTACTGACCAACACACACACACACACACACACACACACACACACACACACACACACACACACACACACACACACACACACACACACACATATACGCACATGATCACAACACACTAGGTGCTGTAATATACGTACACTGAACACACCACCTTGCAAGGATGTGTGTGTGTGTGTATTATCTGAACTAACACCCCCTTCCCCCTCCCTCCCTTGCACCAGCAGGAGCCTGAGAAGGACAAGCGTGTGGTGTACTTCAATTTCCCGAGTGCCATCACAGACAAGGGTGCCACCGACCTCATGGAGTTTGGGAAGAGTGCCACACTAATGCACTTTGGATGGTGAGTGTAGACTACTAATTACACCTTTGTCTGTCAATTATAATGATAATGTACACACTAAATGATGCACTCACTTCTATAACCAGTTAGTAGAAGTGATTCTGTTGTATAATATTTAACCTCACTAGTTGTCATAAGGGTTCCAAGAGAGAGAGATCAAAACCTAACAAGATATAAATCAAATAACACTTTTCTCCATTATTTTGATCATAGTGTAGTGTTCAATCCTACTAGCATTAATAACTGTTCCTGTAATGTAGTGTTTATGTCCAGTAGTTTAGTGTTCCGAGAGAGAGAGAGAGAGAGAGATCAAAACCCGACAAAAAATAAATATAACCCATTTCTCCATTACTTTGATAATATTCTAGTGTTTAATAAGTGTTGTAATGTAATGTTGCAGGAAGTGTTGTTTCACCTTTGAGAATGAAGCGGAGGCCATAGCGATGGAAGCCAAGCTGAAGGGAATGGAATTTAACGAACAAAAACCAAACATAGACACATCACACAGGACACAAGGGTAAGTATACACACACACACACACACACTTAAACACACACACAGCATATGAACACATACACACACACCTACCATGCACACAAGTTGATAATAATAGAGTGTATGAGGTTGTATATAGTTGTGTAAGGTTGTATATAGTTGTAAATAGAGTGTATGAGGTTATATATATATAGTTTTTAAGAGTGTGTGAGGTTATATATATAGTGTAATTGTATTGTTTCACCCTTCTAGTGAGGCTGCCAAGAGAACAAGCAACAGTGAAGGGGATGATTCACCCTCAAAGAAAAAAAAGGTGAGTACACACTAACGAATTTATTTTATTTATATTTTATTTTGATTTGATTTGAACTTTCCTATTGGTTAGTTCAAATATGTACGTGTTTGTGTGTGTGTATATATAACTTATTTATTTCCCATGTACGTCTCATACATATACATACATACATCGCCTAACCTAACATACATACATACACTGATTGAAATTATGGTTTCATTTAATATTATATTTTAACCTTAAATATCCTGTGTGTGTATATATATCTTACCTTATTTATATCCTATGTACGTTTCACACACATACATACATAGACACATACATACACAGTCTTACACTCTAAACCTCAACAGACTGAAGAAGAAAGCATAGAGGAGGAGGAGGAAGGCAAACCGGGGGAGGAGAAGATGGAGGAAGACACAGCGGAAGGAGAGGAAGAGGAGGAAGGAGGAGGAGGAGGAGAGGAGGAGTACATGGAGGAAGAGGGAGAGGAGGAGTTAAAAGAGGAGTCCTACTCGAAGAACGGAGGAGTGGGATCAGGACAAGAGCCGTATGAACCTTATGAAGAGGAGGAGGAGGAGGAGGTGGAGGAGGCAGAGGAAGGTTAAAGGAAGGGAAGGAAATTAAGGTGTTTATAAATTCCCAAACTTTTTTCCCCTCTGACTTTTTTCCCAGTGTAATAATTCTCTTCATTTCCTGTTTATTTTTATTTTTTTTCTCTCTGTCTCATTTATCTTCCTCTCCTTCCTCCTCCTAATGTAAGTGTAGATTAATAAGACTTTCTCTCTCTCTCTCTCTCTCTCTCTCTCTCTCTCTCTCTCTCTCTCTCTCTCTCTCTCTCTCTCTCTCTCTCTTTGTAGTTCATTTCCCGTATCTTTCGTGTCCTGTACCTGTAACTAGGCCGTAACAGACTAGCTAAGGTTTGGAATGAATGAATGCTATGGTGTAAATTAAATGTGCCAATTTTTTACACAAATTTCTCTGCCTGCCTTCTATGACAACCTCCATTTGGTCCCCCCCCCCCCCCCTGCCCTCCCCTTGATAATCTCACTGCCCCCCTCCCTTCAACCCCCACAAACCCCCCAATGTGTTTTTTTTTTAAGCGTAATGACAGGTTGAGAGATTACGGTTCGGTTATTAATGTATCCGTAACCAGGTTCTCCCCAGCTTCATATATTTATCTCTCTATTTATATGATTTTGATCTTATTAAATAGCTTTGGTTATGTTGATGGTGATGGTGACAATTAGCGCCATTAACCTTAATTAGCCAGCTGAAATATGCCCTCTTGTGTGTCTAATTATGGCACCAGACTGTAACATTAATAATAATAATAATAATGATGATAATGATGATGATGATGATGATGGGAGGACATCTTTGCACTATCAGTATAATAATAATAATAATAATATGCATCCATTCTTATTAGACTATTATCAAATGTGACTCCATTAGTGGTTTGTAATATAATAATAGTATGAGACTAATTACTACTACTACTACTATTGTACTATTTCTCATGAGTGCATTCTTGGAGGAGAGTCTGAAATGTTGTGTGGATGTGAAAAGGATATACATACATACATACATACTTTATGCAACAGCTCATCAATAAATACATTCAATAAATACAGTATAGCATGTTACAATCAATGGATAAATGAGCTGATAATAATAATAGTAATAATAATGATAATAATGATGTAATAGTGGAATGCTCCTATGATTAATTTAACGATCAGAGGAACAGTATAATAATAATAATAATAATGATAATAATAATAATATGAATTGTTTAAGGATCTAATAATTTAATTTAATAATAATTATGTGTAATCTGGCTGTCACGCCCTAACTCTGTCTTATAATAAAGTTGGTCTAAGTATTAATGAAGTCAAAAGTCTAAAATACACCTTCATTTGCCATAATTAAGGCAAATTAACCAGTGCTCAAGACTCCTGCACTAATTGATAACTAATAAAGGTGATAATGATCCTTAGTGCAGGTATTATTAAGTCTTGTAATGCCTGGAAGGAGTAATTAATTAAGTGTTGGTGAATTTACTATATATATGCATTGTCCTGCCTGGTTCGCCTCCCGACCTAAATGCAATGGGAAAAAGGTGTAATGATGGGTTTTTTGAGGAAAGAAATGAAGTCAAAAAGAAAATATTGGCTATAAAATATAAGAAAAGGTGTAATGATGTATTTTCTTAATGAGGAAAAGAAGGAAGGAAGGAAGGAAGTCAAGGAAAATATTGACTCAAAAATATAAGAAAAGATGTAATGATGTATTTTCTTAATGAGGAAAGAAAGGAAGGAAGGAAGGAAGTCGAGGTAAATATTGACAAAAAATATAAGAAAAGGTGTAATTATGCATTTTTTGAGGAAAAAAATGACGTCAAAAGAAAATAGACTGAAAAAGTATTACCAGGGAAGAATATAAAATTGTGTTGAAAGTCCTCAGGAAAAATAGTTAATAAATAAATAAAAGAAAAGTACAAGTGTAATGAAAAAAAAAAAGATATTGGGAGGACATGAAAAAATTGTGAAAAGAAAGTTGAAATTAAATCAAAATCAAAATGTTGGGAGATCAAGCTTAAAAAAAGACTGATAATAATAATAGTAATAATAATGTTGAAGTCGTATTGCACGCCATGACAGAGTGCAAAGATGAGCTGCAAGATGGAAGGAAGGAAGGAAGGAGAGAGAAGAGGAAAAATGGAATGAATTAATTACTGTGTTAGGTGTTAGAAGGAAACTAGACAAACACAATACTGCCTTATTATAGTGTGTTTGTGTGTGTGTGTGTGTGTGTGTGTTTTCCAATTCGTGATAAGATTCGTAGAGTAAGTTTTGCTATACGACATTCTGGAGACTTGTAAGCCGTGCAGAGAAATATATTTAGTTAGATTAGGTAACAGTTAAGATTAGAGTAACGTGTATCAGTGGTAATGTGTGGATGTATAGGAGTCATTTCTATGCAGTTTTGACAGGAGAAAATTGTAAAGGGAAGTAATAGTTATTTATTAGGCTACCAAAGGTGAATTAGTGTTCAATCCGGACAGATTCGTAACAAATGATAAGGATGAAAGTTGTTCACCTCCCTGGCTCCATTAAGATATATGGAACAAGTTTTCCTGCAATGGTGTGGGGGAGAGACAGGAAATTACGAGTGGTATTTATAACCCGAAAAAGGGTTACGTTGGAACACGTATCAATATCAATAATAGCAGATGGAACAATGGTGGATGTAATCTATGTATGATGTCCCAATAGTGCCATATGGCCTTTGTTGCCTGGCACATTTTCCCCCCCCACATTACAATTACAATATGTATGATGTGAGAAAGAAGAATGAGTATGCAAGGAGTAATAAAATAGAGGTAATGGTAGAAGAGAGGAGTACAAGAATGGAGTGAGATAAGAGAGACGGAGAAGGTTCCTATATTATAAGAAGGATATAGGCTCCTTGGAGGCAGTCCAGAGAAGAATGACCAAGATGATTCAGGGGCTGAGAAGGAGGGAAGGGGATATGATTGAGGTTTTCAAATGGGTAAAAGGAATTAATAAGGGAAACATTGATCAGGTTTTAGAAATTAATAGTCAGGATAGGACACGTAAAAATGGGTACAAGGTAGAAAAACTTAGATTCAGGACAGACATAGGTAGATATTGGTTCACTAACAGAGTGGTGAACGATTGGAATAGGCTGGTGACTCAATAGGTAGCTTTAAAAGACGGTTGGATCAGAGTATGGATAGGGATGATAGATGGGATGGATAAATATTGTTGGATTGAGTACGGAATGGAGAAGTAACAGTAGTGTGTGAAAGAGTTTTTTAAGATAAGAGGTAAAGAGAAACACACCGGTGACTGCTAACCCAAGTCCAAGTCTAGCTCCAGCATGGCGTCCTTCCAGCCTGTCTCCCACGTCATATTCGACATGGACGGCCTCCTACTCGGTAATGTATCCCCTCACTGCTGTTCAGAGATCAAGGAAGGTCATGAAGGATCTACACGAGGTCAATAGTTAAGAGGAGATGTGTAATTAATTAGGTTTTGAGACATTTTATAGACGCTAGGTTTTGGATGTCAAATGTTATGGTTTTGTTGTTATTCTAAGGTTTGAATTATGGTTGTATATGGTTTTTTTAAGGTTTATGTGTGTTTTTGAAGGCATAGTGGTAGTTTGAAGTATTATAATGGTGTTATTTAAGGTTTTAGTGATGTGTTGTTATTTAAGGGTATACTTCAATATTTGATTAGCTTGGTGAAGAACCGGCTACGTATGATGTTTTAAGGTTATGTATGATTTATAAAGGTATATTCAGCTTTAAATATTAGAATGTTGAATTATGGATTACGTATTATATTTTTAGGTTTACACACTCATTCCCTCACACTACTACTAAAACACACACATTCCCTCACAGTCATTCCTAACACACACACACACACACACTCACACTGCTAGGTAGCTCAGTGATATCGTCTTGACCTGTCACTCTGCCTGTCACTCGCGCCTCGCTCAAGATGCAAAGTTTCACTGATGACCAAGCATTACTGTCCTCCTTGAGCAAGAGGATGGTGTGTGTGTGTGTGTGTGTGTGTGTGTGTGTGTGTGTGTGTGTGAAAAGTCATCGCCTTACCCATAGATCAGGCTATAATGAGCTGTAAGGTCTCTCCGGGAAGCATATTTCCGAAAATTTCATCACATTCCCAGCCGCCCCACCCTCGCTAGTGACGTTGGCAGACTCTGCCTCGTGATTGGCTGGCTTACTCCTGGCTCTCTGCACTATCCTCACACTCTCTCTCTCTCTCTCTCTCTCTCTCTCTCTCTCTCTCTCTCTCTCTCTCTCTCTCTCTCTCTCGAGGCAGAGTCTGCCTACGTCACTGGCGAGGGCGGGGCGGCTGGGAATGTGATGAAGTTTTCGGAAATATGCCTCCGGGAAGGTAAACATCTGGCGATCACCAGCGCGTGATCCGCAAGGTGAATGACAAACACACACACCACTTCTACAAACACACCCACATCTTTCACATACACCCTAACACATCCAAACACCCCTAACACACCCTCCCACACAGACACTGAGCGGCTGTACACGGAGGCTACCCAGGCTCTCGCTACACCCTATGCCAAGGAGTATACGTGGGAGGTGAAGGTAGGGTGTATGGGTATGAAGGGACCTCAAGCTGCCCAGCATATCATTAACGCCCTCTCACTCCCTCTCACTGTCACGCAATACTTGGAACAGATCTCTAAACATTATAATGATCTCTTTCCGACCGCTAAGCTACTCCCAGGTATGAATTTTGGGGTTAATATGTTTGTGGTTTAATTTTGACTTTTTTCGCGCGCTTTTTCGGTTTTAAGATATTTTTTTTGTTTGTTTGTGGGGCTTGTAGCTGTATTGTTTTTTTGTGGTTATTTTACTCATTTCTATATATATAAAAAATTTTGTTCTGTATTGTTCCTATTCTTATCTTACTTCCATTTATTCATTCTATTCATCTCATTACTCCCTTCATATGAACTTAATTCCTTCTCATACATTGTTACATTTTCCTTATACATCAATTATACATTCTACCTTATACATTCTTTCCTTCTACCTCATACATTCTTTCCTTTACCTTCTTCCACACACGTAAATTTCTCGTTCAGCCAAGAATAATAAAATAAAATAAATCGGTTTACCATATAATCATTAATAATAATCGGTCATTACTATAGGTTATAATATTAAGTTTACAAGCGTTACAACTCTTAATAAACTTGATATACTTACACAAAGGTTAGGTTAGGTAGGTTAAGTTAGGTAAGTTAGGTTAGGTAGGTAGTCATAAATGTGTAAGATTATTCTCGTTCTATTAATACGAATCTTCCGGGGAAAAGGCAAATTGTACACATGAAAAAAATGGCTCATGATCGTATTATGAAGAAGAAAGAAATTAAAGAAGAACCAAAACTCACACATTACCAGTTATAGAAAGAAACTGAAGGAAGGCAATAAAAGGGGTGCCACAAACAAGAGTGCCACCTAACACCACCCTGGTACTGACCCCCCCCTTGGTCCTTCCAGACACTGTTGAGATATACCTAGAGTGCCACACCCGCATCCTGGCACCCTTAGGTCACAGCCTCACGTGGCACCAGCTGATGGCACAGATGGGGTTGAGTGCCATAGAGGTGTGCCAGAACCTGTGTCGGGATTTCAACCTCAACATAACCCCTCAAGAGTACAAGAGGAGGTTGGGTTTAGTGTATCCTGAGGTTTTCCCCGACACCAAAGTAATGCCAGGTATACGCACACATCGGCTATATGCACACGCACGTATACGCACATGCTTAACTCCTTCTTAGTAATGTCTAGTTGAGGTTGAGAATAATTTAGTTTGTTTTTAATGTAATGATTAGTTTAGAAAAGTGAGTCAAGGATATATTTTTTTTTTAGCTCGTTTCACATAACATTTTTCTTATTCTTTTTTTCCCAATCTATACACTTCAGTTTTTTTTCTTTTTTATATATATTTTTTTAATTCTACACACTTCAGATTTTTCTTCTTTTTCTCCCTTTATTGTCTTCTTTGACAGTACATTTTATTGGCATTAATTTCTATATTTTGTTCAGCATTATCAAGTATATTCCCATTATTCACTTTCCTTCATCATAATTATCATCAGTTTTTATATATCTTCTTTCATTCATTGCTTGTTTCATCTTCTTCCATCATCATCATTATTATTAATATTTTCTCTTTCATTGCCTCCTCCTCTTCCTTTATTTATCAAGCTTTGTGTGTTATTATCATCTTTTTCTTTGCTTTGCTTCTCTTCTCTGTTATGTTGCATTGCTTGATTAAGTTAAGTTAAGTTAAATTTTCATGAACAATAATAATAATAATAATAATAAAATCAATATACATTCTCGCATGAAATAATAAATACACAGAATATGTAATCATTAACAAGATTTTTAATATGTAAAAAATCAAACAATAAAATAAATAAATAAAAAAAAATTGAAAATACAGTAGATAAATACATACGTACCTAGCAAGTCTTCCACCTCTCCACCTCTTCCACATCATCCAGGGGCAGAGAGGTTAGTCCGCCACCTCCACAAGCACAAAATCCCCATCGCTATAGCATCAGGTGGAGCTGAGGACAGTTTTCACCTTAAGACGACCCATCATAAGGCCTTTGTTGCACTGTTCCTCCACGTGGTTCTCGCCTCTACTGACCCAGAGGTGGCCAAGGGCAAACCGGAGCCTGATGTGTTCCTGGTGTGTGCTGGAAGGTTTAAAGACAAGCCTGACCCTGCTAAGGTGTGTGTGTGTGTGTGTGTGATTGGAGGCTAGTTTAGGTTGTGTATGTGTCTTTATGAAGTGTGTGTGTGTTTTATCTTGGTGTTTGTGTGTGTGTGTGTGTGTGTGATTGAAGACTAGCTTTGGTTGTACACGTGTATGTGTGTGTGTGTGTAGATGTAGATAGTGTATTATTCATCTAGCTGTATTTTTCTTATATATATACTTACTTAACTTGAGTCTAAAAATCATAATCACTTGTCTTTATATATACATTGATCCAAATAATTTATAAACTAATATATTTATGTGTATGTGTATGTATGTATTATCACCCCCCTTCCCCCCCAGTGCCTAGTGTTTGAGGACGCCCCTAACGGTGTAGCAGCAGGTGTGGCAGCGGGCATGCAGGTGGTGATGGTGCCAGACTCTCGCCTCAGTGCCGAGCTAACCAAGGGTGCCACACAGGTACTCAGCTCTCTGGAAGACTTCAAACCAGAACTGTATGGTTTACCTCCTTATGATGACTAGGGAGGAGGAGGAAGAGAGGTGAGGAAGGAAGGAAATAGGGAAGGGCAAGTAAATGGGGAAGAAAGAAGGGGTGGTGAGGAAGGGAATGAGGAAGAGGGAAGTGAAGGAAGGGAAGGGAAAAGGAAGGAGGAAGAGGTTTTTCTACAGTTAACGATCTCAGTTTTTCATATTTATTAACACACATTTTAAATATTTGTGTGTGGTCGAGTATTTATTGAACGAATCATTACCTTACTAACCTAACCTCACCTGAATACATCTTTAGGGGAGTAATTATAGCATTGCACCTGTACTTAATTACCTCACACTCACCTGGGCTGTAGATAATTACTCCAAGAATGTTAGGTTTGCGTCAAGTTAAATGGAATGGCTGATTCTAACCTCATATTTTTTAAAGACCTATTTTCATATTGCATTTATACAAAGGAGAGAGAATGTATAAAGTTTTGGTTGTGTCATAATTATTATTGTTGTTGTTATGTAAATACTTGTTGGAATAAAGTCATTTGTGTTATTTAAAGTTAGTTGTTGTAGTGATAATAACCTTATGTTCTTGGGGTGGATGTATGTAATTGTATTCTTCCTTCTATTAGTAACTTGTGTAAGAGATTAGTATGTAGTTTGTAAGGGAAATGTAGAATGATAGTACATAATTCATGCTTCCTTTTACACTTCGACTTCTTTCACACAACATTATTTTTGTACAAATGTTAGCGTTTCACTGTCACATCATCAGACACATGACCGCTACCCTGTGTTCCCATCCCAACCTTCCTTTCATTAATCCTTGTACCTAAACTCTTGTGTGTAAGCTGACATTACCACTAATACCAAAAAACAATAAGTAGTGAATTAAGTACTTTTGTAGATATTTTGTAGAGGTCATAGTGGTGGAAGTGAGTAAGTGGATAAGGAAAGGTAGTGGAAGGATGGATAGGTGGAAGACAGTGGTTGTGTTGGTCATCTTACTTCCCGTCAACACAACACATTTAAGGTACAGTGAACTTGTTATTGTATGTTTTAGTTAACACTCCTTGTATTATATTGCATTGTAAATATTTCTGCTATATTATTTTGTAAGGAATGATCAATATGTGTCACTATTAATGTTAATTTTTTTCTTTTGTATATATATTTTCTATAACTATTATCCAGTTTGCTTTTGAATTCATAAATATTTCTTGCATTATTTACTTCTGCATCAAGTTGATTCCAATACATTTTTCTTTGTGCATAACTGTTTATTTATTTTGTGTCTGATTAGCATTTAAATTTCAGGTTGAGTGGCAGAGGAAGTGAACAAGAATCAAGAGAAATGACCAAGTGTGTGTGTGTGTGTGTGTGTGTGTGTGAAAGGAGTCTGAGGGAAGAAGGCTGCTAACAACATAAACAGGTCTGTATAAGTGTAAATTTTTTGTAACACACTAGTACCCATACATAACATTACCTTGCACCTGTAAACAGACATACCTACATACACTCACAGTCTTAGATCATCCAAGTTTTTTCCACACAAGTATTTCAGTACAATTCCAGTACAATAAAGGTGACACAAGACTCATTCAGGTAAACTTTTAAGAGGCAATGTTTAATTACAAGTAACATTAATATTAACAATTAACTTGATTACCTTATGAAATATTCTCTAAAACCTTGTGTGTGAAATGATACTAACTTCACATTGTCTTCCTGCAGGTGTTGTGTTGTGAGGCAGTACACCGTGACCTGACCTGACCTTCCCGTTGGTGTTCTGAGGCTGAGGCAACACACCACCACCACCACCTATATATCCGGTGACCCTCCATTCCCTTGACCTTGACCTGGCGTGGATGGGTCACCTTCCTAACACTGCTTTTGGACTGGTCTTGGCGCCAGGGAAAAAGATGTTAAATGTGTTATAAGAGGTCGAGAGACTCTTCCCAGTGTATATGGATTTATATTTTGATTTTTTTTTAATAATAAATTTTATGAACCGATTTCCTTCTAGTTAATCTCCGGAGCCTCCTTGAAGTATGCTAATGTTCCCTCGTGCAATAAAACTGTAATTACTATCATTGTCTATGCGGTTTCTTCCTCTCTACTAATTGGACTGAACTACCTCTAACCAGATCTAAAGTGAAGGTAATAGTGAAGTGTTTTGATTGTAGTAATGTTAGGATTAGATTGAATACTGTGATGACATTGTAAGGAATCAATCAGGTCACTGTTATAATAAGGTCTCTACTCTACTCTACTCAAACCTGAACCTGATAGAGTAGAGTAGGAATGTACAGTATTTATAACTTAACTAAACCCTTCAGAGTATAAGGGTGTCAAATTATAAGTACTGTACCGTCCTACTTGACTCTACTCTATCAGGTTCATGTTTGAGTAGAGTTAACACCTTATTGTAACAGTGACCAAATTGATTCCTTACAATATCATCACAGTATTCAATCTAATCCTAACACTACACTACACTTCACTATCCCATCATCCCTCAGCCTCTTACCCTAAATAGAGAGGGACATTTTCTCTTTGGACTAGACGTAGATTCTCAACACACAAGTTCTTCCCTGACGCGATGACAACAGCAACAGGAATGATGGAGATCCGCTGTAAAGAATAGATTGATTAATTAGTATTGACAAGTTAACACACTATTTTATTATTAATTCACTAACAGCCTAGTAATTGCCACTTGTAGGAAGAGAGAGGGAAAGAAAAGCAGATAATTAGAAGGAAGAGAGAAAGAAGATGAATAGAAGGAAGAGAAAGAAAGAAAGAAAATAGAAAAGATAAGCTGAGTGCAAAATAAAGAGAGTGAAGAAGACAAGATATTATACAACAATAATAACTACATACATACATATATTTACCTTTGGGTCATTCACAGCACCACAGCACCGAGGAACAGCACAGAACAGCACACAGCAGCCTCTTGTATTGTCTGATGCTGCTACGGCCACTGACTCGCTGACTTATGGAGATGGTGATCCAGCTTCCAGTATATGTAGACACCTGTAGAGTACACACACACACACACACATACATACACACACCTAACTACAACAGGTTACTGAAAAATAAAAGAAATATGAGACAAAGGTTGAAATTAGTGAAAGTTTAAGTAAAAAATAATTAAGAAAATAAAATGGATATCTAAAGTGTGCTAAAAATATATGACTGTAGGAAATAATTATACATCACACACACACATACGTACATACATACATACACTGAAGGAAAGACTGTATAATAATAGATATGAAGACACACATACACACACACAAGTATACCTTAGACCCTGTATACTACAACACACACACATACACAGACAGACGCGCACATACACACACACACCTCATGACACACACACGGCAAGTCATAATTTCGTTACGTTTTATTATCAAAGTACAAACAAACACGTCTTACGAAGTGTGTTAAGTGTTAGATGTACATAAGTAGAGCTTACTTAATAAACACACACATGCACACACACATACACAATCGCTAGCCTTGGTGTGTGCGTACGAGTGTATGCGCGTGTGTGTGTGTATACGTGGATAAAGAGGATGCATTACCTTAATTAATTCTCTTCACCTGTGACTGACCTTAATTAACCTGGTTTTGTAATGATGCAATTAAAGTTCAATAAATGATCTCTCTTGGATGTTGTAATTACTAAGTTTTTTCTCCATACGAATTAAGCTTTTTTTTCTATATGAATGAAGTTTATTTTATTTTCGGTAAGATTATAATTTTTCACGTAAGATTATAATAAAAATAAAAAAATATTGATGCCTTGTTTTTCTCCTCCTCCTCCTCTTCCTCTTAAGCTAAAAACACATTCCTCTTTGTCAAGTATACAAATAAATTAATTAATCAAAAATAAATGAACTCACTATACTACTCTGATCTTCAATAAATAAATCTATGTGACACGAACAAGTTGAAAATGTTTATATAAATCTCTCTCTATATATATACTGTACGTAATAATAATAACTTAACTTAACTTTGACTTGTAAATAAATGGAAGGAAACTATTTATTTTACGTATCTAAACTAAACCTTCACTTGTTTTTTTTCATATATTAAAATGTCAAAAAAAAAAAAAAAAAAGTTTGATTGGTGTGTATTTATATATATATAGATATTTTTTTTTACTAATTCTTATATTGTCTTTCATTATTTTACTATATATGTCGGAAGCCTATGTTTATGCATGATATTATTACCAGCTCACGGGAAAGAGTCAGAAAAAATGTCTTATAGATGCCATTATTTACGTTATATTAAGTTTCATCTAATACACAAGACAAAGGGAAGTAAACATCTATAGTCTGTTAGATAGTAAACGTTTATGATTCTACAACACACTCTCTGATCTGAACTTGAGATTCCGAGTCTAAATGAAGAAGGTTATTTCATGTTGTGTTGAGATTTGATTCTTTCGCTCTCTCTCTCTCTATCTTTCTTTCTCTTTATTTATATTTTGTCTGTTGATATAACCTCAAACACACATACACACACACAATTTCTATGGATTACCAGAGAGAGAGAGAGAGAGAGAGAGAGAGTACAAAAAGAGTATCAAATCATTTCTATTCTTCATTTCTTAGCTGTTTTTTATTAATTATTTGTGATCTTATACCATCTATACAAGTGTGTGTGTGTGTGTGTGTGTGTGTGTACATCTAAAACATCTTTTCCTACATCACAAACACCAATAATTTTAACCAAACATCATAACTCACTAACTAGTCTTCCTCTTCCTCTTCTTCCTCCTCCTCCTCTTCTTCCTCCTCTTCTAATTCTTTTCTTCTTCTTCTATGGTTCCTCCTTTTCATGGTAGTGATTGTGGTTGTTTCATTATCACTTTTATCTGTTTCTCCAATTCCTTCTCCTCTTTCCTCTTCTTCTTCTTCCTCCTCCTCTTCCTTCTTCTCTGATTCTTCCATCTTCTTCTTCTTTATCTTGTCTGCTAAGTACTTAAATCGCATCATACAGTCCTCCTGAAAATGTAGAATAATGTATAATTTTGGTGTATAACTTATGTATAATTTTGGTGTATAATAATGTATAATTCATCATTACAGTTATCCTTATCATCATTATTAGCATCATCATCATTACAGTTATCCTTATCACCACCACCACCACCACCCTTACCTTGCCCTTCTCTGGTACTGCTCTTGCTATCTTGTCCCAGCGTTGGTCAGTGCCTTTGGGGAACAATTTAAGTGCTTTCTCCAACGCCTTCTGCTGCACGGGACTCCAAGCCTCGTCACTCCCTGCTGCCAGGTCACCCTTGTCACCCTTAGTCTTCACCTTAACCTGGAGGAGGAAGGGAGGGAAAAGGGGGAGAGGAAAGGAGAGAAGGGAAAAAAAGGTGATATTGGTGTTATTTTTTTGTTTGTTGTTCGAGTTTTTTCTTTTTTATGGTTTGTGTGTATGTGTGTGTGTGTGGTTGATTTATGTATTTATTAACACATACACACACATATACATACTTTTTTTTTTAACACATACATACAAGAACACACACACACACACACACACAAAAAAAAAAAAACACACTTTCTTTTCACACATACATAAACACACACACACACCTTTTTCTTCACACACACACACACACACCTTGACATCCTCAGCCTCAGGTTCGTTGGGTCGCTGTGTGAGTGTTGACTTGAGTTTGCTTGACATCTTGGTCACTTCAAACACCGTCCTTCCCATCAACTCTGCAATTCTCTCCCAACGATTCACTGTACCGCCCGGGAACCTGTGTGTGTGTGTGTGTGTGTGTATGTAGGTGTGTGTGGGTGTGGGGAGGCAAGGTTAATTACTCTTTATATACACATAAAACCTCAATTCAATGGACTATATCTGATTTAATGGACTCAATAAAATACTTAATAGCAGACAGGATCATTGTAAAAAAAAAAGTTACTTCATTATATATTTTTCATCATAGTATATTCCAAAAAGTCAGTCATTATATTTATTTTGATGCTATAATTGTTTTCTAAATGTTACGTGATGTTTAGAAAAAAAAAGAAGAAAATAAACTAAGAGTATAATATAAGATCCGTGTGTTTTTACTTTGCCATCAGTCTTGCTAGTTCACAGAAGTCGTCATCTGTCCACAGCCCACCGCTAGCCACAGGGGGGGCGGAGGGAGGGGGCTTCCTTATCCTGGGCTGGAGAGAAGAGGGGAAAAGTGAGGGGAAGGAAGAGGAATGAGAGATGATGATAAAGGGAGAATTGAGAGAAAATGAATGAGGGGAATTATGTATAGGAGAAAAAAATGCTGAATTACCTCTCAAACGCACTCAATTACCTTCCTAACACACTCAAATTACCTTCCTAACACACTCAATTACCATACATACTCAATTTACCTCCTTATGCACTCAAATTACCTCTCAAACGCACTCAAATTATCTTCCAAACACACTCAAATTACCTTCGCATTGTGTTGGTCGGGTGCGTCGACACCGTCCAGAACACACTCAGAATTAGTGAAGTCGGGGAGGAGGTTGACTCTCTTCCTTCCCTCCTTCCTGTTGGCTTTCTTCTTCTCCCTCTTCTCCTCCTAAAAGAAAGAGAGATAGTGAGAGAGTGAGTGTGATAGCAAGAGTTTTTTTTTATATTAATTTTTTTGTCTGTTCATTTTTCCTCCCACTCACCTCTTCTATCCTCCTCCTCTCCTCTTCCTCCTCCTCCTCCTTCTCACGTTGCTTCCTCTCCCTTTCCTCCTTGGCATGTGCTATTATCTCCCTCACCAGCCCGGGTCCGCCAGTCACCAAGAAGACTGACAAACGAACCAACTGTATCGGCAGAATGTTCCACCAACTGTAACGAGAGAAAGTGACTGTATGGGAGAGAATGACTGTATAATTGTATGGGAGAAAGTGACTGTATGGGAGAGAATGACTGTATAATTGTATGGGAGAAAGTGACTGTATATAATGATGTATGGTTATTTGATTGATTGATTTACTGATTGACTGATATTCTAGTTAACTGACTGACTTTCTAATTGACTGACTGACTTTCTAATTGACTGACTGACTTGCTAACTGACTGACTGACTTGGTAACTGATAACATTGATTACTATTTAAACGACTGACTGACTGATTGACTTAAAAAAACATACAAAAATTAAAATCAGTCAGTATGAGAGTCAATGCTAAGTCACCCACCCGTAAGTCACCATAAGTCCCCTGTAAGTAGGTTAGATTAAGTCATCTATAAGTCACCCGTAAGTAGGTTAGGTTAAGTCATCTGAAAGTCATCCGTAAGTAGGTTAGGTTAAGTCATCTGTAAGTCACAATAAATCACCCTCAGCCTCACCTTGGTTTCGGAATAAGTCCGAGCTCCTCCTCGATCAGTGATATGTTCTCTAAATCCTCGGGTTTCTTTTTCTTCCTATCTTTAATCTTATATTTCTTCACCAATGCTTCCTCCTGTGAATAGGGAATAAGGAGAAATGTGGATAAAGATGGAAGAAGAGTGGAAGAGAAAAAGAACTAAAAATAATAATAACCAAAAATATAATAATACATTTAAACACACACACAGACACACACCATACTAAAATCTATCATTACACACACACACACACACTCAATACTAAACTTAACACACACACACACACATACACACACTAACTACTGTATAATTTCACCTCTTAGACTGCAAATCTCTTATCAATAAACCATTCATTATTATCATTATTACACACACACACACACATACTCACCACACACTGTTTCCGATCAATATAAGTCCCCCAGGCCATGAGGTACTGTGTCAGGGAAATAACAACTGTGAGTATAATTGATATCTCCAACAGCGACATCTTGCGGGCGCGTCTGTAGTAGTAGATGGGTGAACGCCAGTCTGGGAGTCCTTCAATGAGCACCTGGTTGTACCGAGCTCGCTGGACCTCATCCCGGAGCACATCGTAGACACTAACAAGCTGGGGAGGAAGATTTGTATTATTATTTTCTAGTAGTGGTGGTTAGGTTAGGTTAGGTTTGTATAGTGTAATTGTTAGGTTAGGTTAAATTAGGTTGGTGAGGTTTGGTTATGTTATGTTTATTGTTTAATTTAATCTAACCTAACCACTAAAACCTTAAACTTTAAAAAACAAATTTGCTACTATAGGTACATACAGGTAGACAGGTAAACAAACATACATACATATACATACATACAGGTAGACAGGTAAACATACATACATACACTCACCTCTCTGAACTTAACCTCAGCATCTGGCGCGTCATTCTTATCGGGATGAAGTTGGAGGGACAGCTTCCGATACGCCTTTTTAACCTCCTGCAGTGTGGCGTCCTGAGGAAGAAGAGGAAAAGGAGGAGGGATGAATAAAGGAGGAGGAGGAGGAATGATAAAGAAAGGAGGAGGAGGAATGATAAAAAGTGGAGGAGGGAAAAAAAAATCACCCTTCCTTTCTCTTTCTACTTTCTACAAACACACATACGTATACACTTTTTAACCCCTAGAGGAAGATGAGGAGGGGAAAGAGGAGGAAAATAACAACATATCTCTCCCCTAAACCCACACACATACGTACAAACACACACCGACAACCACCATCACCACCTTCCTTACCTGTGAAATCCCCATCACTTGGTAGAAATTCTCATTGATTTCCTCCACTAAATCGAACAATTCCATTTCCTTGGAGTCCCAGCATTGGGCGGGCTGCACCACCACAATCACCACCACCACACACCACCCACAACACCACATGGTCACACACAATCTGGTGCTGCTATCCTCCACGTGTGTGTGTGTGTTCTGTCCTCTCTCTCACCCGCACCCCGCCATCAGCTGTCTCGTGTCAACACTTGGACGCGGACGTGGAATGGTGTCTTAGGTCTTAATATTGGCCTTGGAGTAGATATTTTAGAATTAACTTTAATTTGGGAGTCTTAGTTTTAGTTTTAGCCTTTGGGTGGGCGTCTAAGTATTAAGGTGGCGGTGTAGTAGTACATTTTGCTTCTAGTTTGAAATGCATTCCCGCGCACTACCAGCGATCATGCGATGTAGATGAAGTACACACTACACACTGCCCCTGCTGCTGCAGGAACATTCAGGAGACTATCCAACACTTCTTACTACAGTGTCCGTGTTCCACTCTCACCGAGTAGTATTCCGCTCTCAACTCCTGGCCCTGAACGTCACCACCTTTGACCTGCCTACTCCGCTAGCAGCAGCAGGCGTCCACCCCTCACGACAACCAGCTGTCATCCGTCTCACCAGCGCCTTCTTGAAGAAGACGGGTCAGCTAACACGCCTGTGATACCCTCACAGGACTTCACCAGGGCTCATAGCCTCATATGATCGACTGAATCGTCGCAGCCCTAAACAACACCAAGACCAAGATGAAGTATGGATGAGTGTGAATGAGTATGATAGTGAGTGCTGAGGGAAGAGAGCGATGGGTAATGTGTTTTATCTCAGAGATAGAGACATACATTCACCCTCGTCAAACTGCATTTCTTACTGAGGCAAAATTTACTACAACAGCGGCACACTAGGTAGGCATTTTCCAATAACATATTACTTGTTTTTTTTAACAACAGACTTGCTTCTACATCATACAACTGAACAACTTTCTACAGATATTCCCAGACCAACCTACATTTACTGGCTACACAACAAACTGTAGACTGACCTTCAACTCAGCGCCAGACCAGTTAGGGCTCACACGTACACCAACACCTTCAGGACGACAGCACTGGTACACCATCACAGCTATCAGGAACACACTCTAAATTACACCAAGTAAACACACACACACACACACACACACACACACACACGGGAATGTTTTGTTTATGAGTTTGTATCAAAATTGATCATGGAATCTATTTCAAAGTGTACAAAATGCATCTTTACTGTATAACTATCTAACTGCCTAATTATAGTGACTGCATAATTACCATTAACTATTCATTACCCTTTTAAACATTCTCTCTCTCTCTCTCTCTCTCTCTCTCTCTCTCTCTCTCTCTCTCTCTCTCTCTCTCTCTCTCTCTCTCTCTCGTAGGAAACAAAATTCAATAAAAATAACAACTATCATATTTAATTATCACAAAAGCGTCTGTACACAATTTATTCTATTTATATTACATTACCATCATCTTTATCTACCTTTCTTTCTTACTTATCATATCATACATCTACCTACCTGTCCACTTGTCTACTGAGCCAGCCACGTGCAGCCTCCCTCAGCCGTGACACATACACTACTGAAAGCACTTATAGTTTGTCTTGTCGCCTCGCCTTCCTTTACTAAACAAATTTTTTCTTTAATACACCCCGCCCACCCACCCGACCCCAATTTTTTTTTTTATAGAAGAAAATAAAATATATTATACACATTTTACCAATATTCTAACAATTTTTCATTCTACATACACGTTCAAAATATGGAAAAAAATACGAAATACATAAATAAGAATAATAAAAAATAAGTAAGAATAATATAAATCAATAAAAACAATAATAATAATAACGTAACATAATTTTTCTTTCTTTCGAATATAATAATTTTGACCCAGAAGGCGACAACGACAAAGGAAAGAAGATTAACAACATCAACAACAACAACAACAACAACAACAACAACAAGTCAACATACACACTACACTTCTCATCCCTACAAATACACTTAATTATTACACAGCACGGCGAGTCACAATAAATAATGAATATATATACAACTTAATAATATATAGTAAACACAAAGAGTGGTTTTCTTAAGGCAAACATTTGTACTATTATGTACAGACAAACATTTCGTCGTATATATTGCAAAAAACACCTCGTCTGTGTCAACCATTTTGGATTCGTTTTCCAAAATAACCTTAATTATTATACGAAAGATTATGGAAGACACAAAAACATTATGGATTGAAATTACAAATCCATTCTGTATCCCGGAGGTTGGTGAATAAATATATCAAAGAGTCCATTGAGCTATTGTACTTCTTTTTCTGTTTGTTTTGACTTGCTTTCCTTCGCTTGGAGTCAAATGAAAAACTTTTATATATGTGTTTTCAAAGTCATTCTTGTATACTAAATAGGAAAAAAAAATAGAGACAATTCCCTATTAATCTCTTCTCAAATGAGCTTCCAATTACAAAAAGGTTCTCGTCAAATCAGTCACTCATTAAACCTCACCAACTTTTCTAGTCAATTCAGCCACTTTTTAACCCTCACAATTTTCCACTAGTCAAGCGAGAGACTTAAGCGGTTCTGGACTTGACAAATCCATACAAAAAAGAGAGAAAATATGGCAGAAAATCATCGTGGAAGACAAATATAAGGCACTAGTGTGTGTGTGTGTGTGTGTGTGTGTGTGTATGTGTGTGTGTGTGTGTGTGTCTGTCTGTGTAGGGGAAGGGGTCTAGGGGTAGGGGAAGAGGAAGAGAGAAGGGGAGAGGGATAGGAAGTAAGGGGAAGGGAATGGAGGAAAGTTAGAACACACACACACATAAAAATCTGCCTATTTCAAAAGTTTCCCTGTTTTCCCACGTGGTGGCAGGAGCATCGCCTCTACCCTCATCCCAGCGGGCGTGTGTGGGCGTGAAGGGACGTTGAAGGGGCGTGAAGAGGCGTGAAGATCATCCAACGCCTTTGAAGTCACATTTAAGGCAACTGTTTCAGAGTCACCAAGTTAAATTGCATCGCTTTCTTAAGGTTGAATCAGGTATCTTGTTGTGTTGGGTAAGGTGGTGACTCTTGGTGGTGGTGGTGGTGGTGATAGGGCGGTGGGCGGTATGGTGAGAGGCATCCTGGTGTTGTATAAGTATATATATCTGGTGTAGAGGTGGTATGATGGGCTAGTGTAGCAGTAAAAGGTATAGATTGACAATACGTTATACTCGGGTCAAACAGATGAGGTCCATTCCCTTGCGGTACGCCAGAGATTGGATTGAACACACCATCACTACCACGTATTATATTATCCTGTTGTTGGTGGTGGTGATGGAGGGTTAGAATATGCTCACCCACGCGTCCAAATCCTCCTGTGAAAACTCTGGAACTATCGTCTCTGGCAAGCCGAGCATCGTTGGGTACGTCTCGACGGAAGGACGGCGAGACAAGACATGGCAACGAAGACTGAAACGAACGACGTCTCCCGGGGCACTCTGGTACGGCACTGTCTGGGGGAAGGCGGAGGGAGGACTATATTAGACTAAAATAAACACTAAAAGAGACTGTAAAAGAATATAAAAAGGCTATAAAAGGTAAAGGAAAGGTGATGTTATGTTTTTTAGCTTACGAATTGAAGTTATGTTGTATTGAAATGAGTTTTGTGTTATAAATATTTATTAGGAGTGTTTGGAAAGAGAGAATATAGAAAAATAATGAAAAGGAGAGGTGATTATAAGGTAAAGAAAGAGTGATATTAGGTCTTTTAGGTTAAAAATTGAATGTTAGAACTCATTTTTGTATTGAAACGTGTCTTAAAGTTTTTAGAATTATTTAGAAAGAGTTAAAATAGAACAAATATGAAGATTATAAGGTAAATTAAGGTTGATTTTGTTTATTTTTCTGTTATATATTGAATGTTAGAACTCACCGTTGTACTGAAAAGGATCTTGGGTTAAATTTGGGTCCATGGAAGAAGGGGAAAGTTGAAGGCCAGGTGATGTCTGTCCTCCTCCTCCTCCTCCTCCTCTCCCATCGTCGTCTGATGAGTGAATCTAAAAGGGAGGAGAATAATATTGATAAAAAAAGAAAAAGAAGTGAAAATAATAAGAAAAATTAAGTTAGAAAGATACGTAATACGAAATAAAAGGAAGTTAAGTAGATAGTATTCATTGAGTTTGTCTTTTTTTTTTATTGAGAATGATCATTATTATTATTACTGAGAAGATAAGAGAGGAAATAAAGGAAAATATTACGTTTTTAGACAGATAACATAGAAAAAAAAACAATATAATACAAAGAAAATAACTGGAACAATATTTAAACACCTCTCTCTCTCTCTCACCTTTCTCTTGGCCAACGCTTGTTCCTTGGCTGAATGATTCTTAACGTGTTTTCTTAAGGAGGACGGATCAGTGTACCTCTTCTTGCATCCTAACACCGAACATATATAAGGCTTCTGCAACACAAGAATAAAACAGATATTAAATAAGAATAATGACTAATAATAAATAATGAAAAAAATAATCATGTTTTTAGCAAGAGAATATAGAAAAAACATGAATTTAATGCAAAGAAAATAAGTAGATAAATATATAAACATCATTCTCTCTCTCACCGCATCGACGTGGGTTCGCTGGTGTTTGGCTCTGTCTGAGGAGTTTGAAAAAGCCTTCATACAGTGAGGATAGACGCAGATGTAAGGCCGCTCCCCCGTGTGGCTACGGAGGTGGATTTTCAAGTTCTCTAGGCGGGAAAATGCCTTAGTACACCCGTTGAACTGCAAGAAACAAGGAGTCTTTGGTTAGGTTTAGGTTACGTTGTGTTTCAAGATTAAGATTAAGATTAGATGAAAGAAAATGGATGTGATATTAGAGAGAATGGGGTTGAGTTTATGATGTTTTAATGGGTAAGTTAAGGAAATAGAGGAGGAGGATAATAAATATAGGAAAATTGAGGAAATAAGGAAAGAAATAGAAGGATAATAATGTGAATAGTAAAATAAGAGGAAACAATTAAGGAAAAACAGGAAAACCAGGAAAAAATCAAAATAAATGAAGGAAGAAAAGATGAAAATATAGAAAAAAATAGAGGAAAGTGTACATTTGAACCTGTTAAATAAATAAATAAATAAATAAAACCACACACACACACACACACACACACACACACACACACACACACACACACACACACACACAATCAATCAAAATACTTGTACTGAACGTGACCCGGGCAGTGTGTCATCCCAGGTCAAATTTCCCCTCAAAAAACGTTCGCCTCGTGTAACCTTTGACCTCGAGCACCGCTAATGGGCCATTCGATACCTCCCCTTGTTTCCCCTCACCCTCGCCTCTTCTCCCCTCACTTTATCTCCTCCCCTCCTTCCCTCACCCCTCCTTTCCCCTCTTCCTCCTTGTAGCTCATTTTTTTCCCCTTCACTGACAATCTTAAGGAGGAGGAGGAGGAAGAGGAGGAGGAGGAGGAGGAGGAGGAGGAGGAGGAGGAGGAGGAGGAGGAGGAGGATTAATGGTAAACTTTAGGTCAAATGAATTATTAAATGAATAAATAAATAAATAGATAAAATGTTTATGGTTAGTAAATAAAACAAAAAATAAATAAATAAACAGAAGATTATTGAATGTGTGTGTGTGTGTGTGTCTCTCTCTCTCTCTCTCTCTCTCTCTCTCTCTCTCTCTCTCTCTCTCTCTCTCTCTCTCTCTCTCTCTCCTACACCCATTAGCAGGACTGTATAACAAGAAAAAATCACAAAAAAGAGAGAAAAAAATGCTTTGAGGAGAGAGAAAGAGAGAGAGAAAGAGAGAGAGGGAGAGAAAAAGAAAAAAAGAAAAAGAGAGAAAAAAAAGATAGTACATTACAAGAAACTAAATGAGCTGACTAATTACTACTACTACTACTACTACTACTACTACTACTACTACTACTACTACTACTACTACTACTAAGTTATTTCAGGGCGAGTTTTAGGTTACAGTGTGGATGAGTCTGAGAGATTAGTATTATTTTCCTTTATTTCCCCTTATTTTCCCTCTCTTTTTTTCCCTTTCTTTCCCTCGTAACTGCTAAATGGCGCTCTGGTGTGAGTTGTGTTTATCTAAAGGATTTATTTAATAGTGAGAGAGAGAGAGAGAGAGAGAGAGGTAGAGGAGAGAGAGAGAGAGAGAGAGAGAGAGAGAGAGAGAGAGAGAGAGAGAGAGAGAGAGAGAGAGAGAGAGAGAGAGAGAGAGAGAGAGATTGTAACTACCTCATCTTCGTTTTCATTCTTCTCTTACTACCTCCTCCTCCTCCTCCTCCTCCTCCTCCTCCTCCTCCTCCTCCTCCTCCTCCTCCTCCTCCTTCTCCTCCTCCTCCAAACCTTCTACTTCTTCTCCTCTTACACCTCTTCACCATCCACTCACTCCTCCTCCTCCTCCTCCTCCTCCTCTTCCTCCTCCTTCTTAGATTTATGAATGAAATGAAGAAAATATAATCTTTTCTAACACGTCTTCCTCCTCCTCCTCCTCCTCCTCCTCCTCCTCC
>JAXIVD010004803.1:0-33102 GCA_036785275.1 Cancer borealis | reverse complement strand
CTCCCCAATTCATCCAGCCCAGCCCCCTTTTCTCTCCCTCACCCCTATACCCAATCCATCCAGCCATGCCCCTTATTCTCTCCCTCACCCAACTCCCCTACCCATCAAGCCCTGCCCCATCCTCTCTCCCTCACTCCACTCCCCTATCCATCCAGCCCTGCCCCATCCTCTCTCCCTCATCCAACTCGCTGCTCCGCAGCCCCGAGGCCATGCAGCTTCTTAACCCCTTAGTCCTGCAGCCCGAAACCCCGCAGCCCTGAAATCCACAGCCCCCCAGCCCTGGAGCCCAGCAGCACTGCAGCCCTATAGTCTTGCATCTCTGCAGCCCCACAGCCCTGCAGCCCACCGATCAATTCATCCAGCCCTGCCCCCTCCCCTCTCCCTTACCCCCTTCTCCCATCCATCCAGTCCTGCTCCTTCTCCCTCCCTCACCCCACTCCCCTATCCATCTCGACTAGTCCCCCTTTGTCTCCCTCACCCCACTCCAACAATCCATCCAACCCTGCTCTCTTTTGTCTCCTTCACCCCACTCTTCCTTCCATCCAGCCCTGCCCTTTATTTTCTCCCTCACTCCACTCCCCCATACTTCCAGCTCTGCCCAGTCTATCTTTCTCACCCCACGACCCCATTCATCCAGCCCTGCCCCCTCGTCTCTCCCTCATTCTAGTCCCCCATCCATCCAGCCCTAACCCATTTTCTCTCAATCAGTCCACTTTCCCATTCATCCAGCACTGCCCCCTCCTCTCTCTCTCACCTAACTCCCCCATCAATCGAGACCTGTCTCTTCTTCTCTCCCTTACCCCACTCCCAATCAATCCAACCCTGCTCACTCCTCTCTCACTCACTCCACTCCACCATCCATCCAGCTCCAACCCATTTTCTCTCAATCAGTCTGCTCCCCCATTTATCTAGCCTTGCTCCCTCCTCTCTCCCTCACCTAACTCCCCCATCAATCCAGACCTGCCTCTTCTCTCCCTTACCCCACTCCCAAACAATCCAACCCTGCCCTCTCCTCTCTCCCTCATCCGATTCCTTAATCCAACCAGCCCGGCCCCCTCCTCTCTCCCTCACCTCATTCCCCCATTCATTCAGCACTGCCCCCTCTTCTCTCCGTCAATCCACTCCCCAATCCATCTAATCCTATTCCCTCCTCTCTCCTTCCCCCCACTCCCCCATCCATCCATCCTTGTCTCCTCCTCTCTCCCTCAACCCAATCCCCCATCCATTCAGCCCTGCCCCTATCCTCTCACACTTCACTCCCCCATCAATCCAGCCCTGCCCCCTAATCTCGCTCTAACCTCACACCCCCATTCATCCTGCCCTGCCCCCTCCTCTCTCCCTAAACCCACTCCCCAATCCATTAACCTCTGCCCCATCTTCTCTCCCTCACCCCACTCCCCCATCTATCCACCCTGCCCCCTCCTCTCTCCCTCCCCAGACTATCCCATCCCCCTCCTTTCTCCCTCACCTCACTCCCCCATCCATCCAGCCCAGACCCTTCTTCTTTCCCTCATCGCACTCCACTATCCATCCAGCCCTGCCCCCTTCTCTCTCCCTCACTCCACTCCTCCAACCATCCAGCCCTGCCCCTGTTCTCCCTCTCCACACTCCCAAATCAATCCACCCCTGTCCACTTTTCTCTCCCTCACCCCACTCTCCCATCCATCTATCCCTGCCCCCTCTTCTTTCTCTCCTCCCACTCCCCCGTCCATCCAGCCCTGCCTCTTCTCTCTCTCGACCCACTCCCCATCCATTCAGCTCTGGCCCTTCTTCTCTCCCTCACCCCACTCCTCCATCCATTCAGCCCTGCTCCCACATCCTTCCATCTCTGCCCCTTCCTCACTCCCAAACCCCACTCCCCAATCCATCCAGCCTTGCAACCTCCTCTCTCCCTCACCTTACTCTCCTGCATTCCTGCAGCCTCGTTGCCCCGAGGTCCCGTAGCTCTGCAGCCTTGCTGGCAGGCAGTCCCGAAACTCGGCATCCCTGCAGCCCCTTAGCTATGCAGCATTGCAAACTGGCAGCCCTGATGCCTACTCCCCTATCCATCCAGACCTGCCGCCTCCTCTCTCCCTCACCCCACTCCCCCTTCCATCCAGCCCTGCCTCCTCCTCTTACCCTCACTTCATTCTCCCATCCATCCACCTCTGTCCCCTCCTCTGTCCGTTACCCCACTCCCCCATCCATCCATCTTTGCCACCTCCTCTCTTCCTTACCTCACTCTAACATCAATCCAACTCTGCCCCCACCTCTTTCTCTCATCCCGCTCTCTCATTTATTCATCCCTGCCCCTCTTCCTTCCTTAAACCACAATCCCCCATCCAATTAGCCTTGGTCCTTCCTATCTCCCTCTCCACACTCACCCATCCATCCACCCCTGCCCCTACTTCTCTCACTCACCGCACTCCCCCATCCATCCAGCCCTGCCCCCTCCTCTCTCCCTCAACCCACTCCCCCATCCAACCCTGCGACTTTCTATCTCCCTCACCTCGACCCCCCATCCATTCAGCCCTACCATCTCTTCTCTTCCTGATCCCACACCCCAATCAATTCAGCCCTGCCCACTCCTCTTTTCCTGATCCCATTCACGTATCTATCCAGCTCTACCCCTTCCTCTACCCCTCTCCCCACTCCCCCATCCATCCAGCCCAACCCCCTCGTTTTCACTTTCAACCCACTCCTCCATCCATCCAGTTCTGTCCACTCCTGTCTCCGTCACCCCACTCCCCGATCTTTCCCTCATCCCATTCCCACATCCTTCCAGCCCTTCCACCTTCTTCTCTCCCTCACCTCACTTCCTCATCCATCCAAGCCTGCACTTTTTCTCTACCTCACCCCACTCCTCCATTCAATCCAACCCTGCCCCTTTCTGTCTCCCTGACCCCACTCTCACGTCCCTCCATCCCTGCCTCCACCTCTCTAGCTCATCTCACTCTCCCATCCGCCCCTGTCCCTTCTTCTCTCCCTCACCTCGATCCCCCATCCATTCAGCCCTACCCTCTCCTCTCTTCCTGATCCCATTCCCCAATCAATTCAGCCCTGCCCACTCCTCTTTTCATGATCCCTTTCACAGAGATATCCAGCCCTCCCCCTTCCTCTACCCCTCTCCCCACTCCCACATCCATCGAGGCCAACCCTTTCCTCTCTCGCTCAACCCACTCCTCCATCCATCCAGCCCTGCCCCCTCCTGTCTCCGTCACCCCACTCCCCCATCCAACCCTGCCCCCTCATCTTTCTCTCATCCGACTTCCCCATCCATACATCCCTTCCCTCTTGTTCCCTCCATCAACCCACTTGCCCATCCATCAAAGCCTGCCCCTTTTTCTCTCCCTCACCCCATTCCTCCATCCCTTCTCTCTCACTTACACAAATCCCCCATCCATCAAGCCCTAACCACTCCTATCACTCTCAACCCACTCCCCCATCCATCCAGACCTGTCCCCTCCTCTCTCACTCTGCCCATTCCCTCATTCATCCAACCCTGCCTCCTCCTCTTTCCCTAAACCAACTCCCCTATCCATCCAAAACTACCTCCTTCTCTCATCCTCATCCCACTTCCCCATCCATCCAGCCCTGCCACCTCTTCTCTCCCTCCCCCCAGTCCCTCATCCATCCATCTTTGCCCCACTTTCTTTCTTAACCATCCATCGACCGCTGACCCTATTTCTCACCTTCATCCCACTTCCCCATCCATCCAACACTACTCTTTTTTCCACCTCCTCTTTCCCTCACCTCACTCCAAAATCCAATACTGCCCCCACCAATTTTCCTAATCCCACTCTCCCATCAATCCATCCCTGTTCCCTACTCCTTCCCTCACTCCACTCCAACATCAATCCAGCCTTGCCTTCTCTACTCTCCCTCACCCAATTCCCCCATCCATCCACCCCAACCCCATCCTCTCTCACTCACCCCAATCCTCCATCCATCCAGCCTTGCCCCCTCCTCTCTCCTTCATCCCACTCCCCCATCCATCCATTCATTCCCTCTTCTCTTTTCCTCACCCCAATCTCCCATCCATCCAGCTCTGCCCCCTCTTCTCTCCCTCACCCAACTCTCAAATCTATCCAGCCCTGCCCCTTTTTCTCTCCTTCAAACCACTCTCCCATCAATCTAGACCTGCCCCTTCCTCTCTCCCTTACCCCACTACCACATTCATCCAGCACTGCCTCTCCTCTCTCCCTCAATTCAATCCCCCTTTCATCCATCCCTGTCCCCTAAACTCTCTCACACCATTCCCCCATCCATTTACCTCTGCTCCCTCTTCTCTCTTTCATCTCACTCTCCCATCTATCTCTGGCCCCTTCTTTCTCCCTCACCCCACTACCCCATCTATCGACTCCTGCCCCATCCTCTTTCCCTTATCCCACTCCTCCATCCATCCTGCCCTGCTCCCTCCTCTCTCCCTCACCCCACTCCCCCATTCATCCAGACCTGGTCCTTCTTCTCTCCCTCACCCCATTCCCCGATTCATCCAGCCCTGCCCCCTCTTCTCTCCCTTACTCCACTCACTCATCCATCCACCCCTGCCTTCTCTTCTCTACCTCAACCCATTCCTCCATCCATCCAGCCCTGCCCCCTCCTGTCTCCCTCTTCCCACTCCCCCAACCCACCCTGCCCACTCATCTTTGCCTCATCCCACTGCCCCATCCATCCAGCCCTGCCCCATCCTCTCTCCCTCACCCTGGTCCCCCATTCATCAATCCCTTTCCACTCTCCTCTCCGTCAATCCACTCACCCATCCACCCACCCCGGCGCCCTCATCTCATCCTCACCTCAATCCCCCATCCATCCACTCCTGCCCCTTATCTTTCCCTCTTCACACTCTCCGATCCATCCATCCTTGCCCCCTTCCTCTCTCTCTTACCTCACTCCAACATCAATCGAACTTTGCCTCCACCTCTTTCCCTCATCTCACTCTCCCCTCTATCCATTTCTGCCCCATCCTCCCTCCCTCACCCCACTCCCTTATCATTCCAGTCCTGTCCCCTCCTCTCTTCCTCATCCAACTTTCCCATCCATCCATCCCTGGCCCCTCTTCTATCCCTCATCCCACTCCCCCATCCATCTAGCCCTGCCCCATTTCTCTGCCTCGCCGGACTCCCCAATCCATCCAGTCCTGCCCCCTCTTCTCTCCCTGTCTCCCCCTCTCTCCTTCACCCAAATTCACCATCCATCGAGCCCTGCCCCTCCTCTCTCCCTCATCCCACTCCACCATTCATCCAGAGCTTTCCCCTTCATCTCTCTCTCAACCCACTACCGTATTCACCCAAGCTAGCCCCTTTTTCTCTCCTTCAACCCACACCCCAATCCATTAAGCCCTGCCCCCTCCATTCTCCCTCACCCCACTCCTCCATCCAGCTCTACCCCCTCCTCTCTCCCTTACACAACCCCCACCCCATTCTCTCACCCATATCCTACTCCCCTATCCATCCAAATCTGCCCCCTCCTTTCTCTTTCACCCGACTCACCCATTCATCCAGCCCTGCCCACTCCTCTTTCCCTAACCCAACTCCAGCATCCATCCAGCCCTGCCCCACCTTCTCTCTCTCTCTCTCTCTCTCTCTCTCTCTCTCTCTCTCTCTCTCTCTCTCTCTCTCTCTCTCTCTCTCTCTCTCTCTCTCTCTCTCTCTCTCTCTCTCTCTCACTTAACTACCCCATCCATTCAGACCTGTCCCGTCTTCTGTCCATTATACCACTCCCAACCCATCCAATAATAAACCCCTCCTCTCTCCCTCACCCCAATCCCCCATCCATCCACCCCATCCCCCTTTTCTCTCCCTGACCCGAGTCCCCAATCCATCAAGCCTTGCCCCCTCTTCTATCCCTCCCCCCACTCTCCCATACATCCATCTTTGCCACCTCCTCTTTCCCTCACCTCACTCCAAAATCAATCCAACACTGCCCCCACCTATTTCCCTCATCTCACTTTCTCATCAATCCATCCCTGCCTCCTATTCTCTCCCTCACTCCACTACAACATCAATCCAGCCTTACCTCCTCTTCTCTCCTTCACTATATTCCCCCATCCATCCACCCCAACCCCCTCCTCTCTCACTAACCCCACTCCCCCATCCTGGATGGATAGAGAAGTGGGGTGAGTGAGTGAGCTTTGCCTCCTCCTCTCTGCCTCATCCCACTCCCCCATCCATCCATTCCCTCTTCTCTTTTCCTCACCCCACTCCCCCATCCATCCAGCCCTGCTCCTCCTGTCTGCCTCTTCCCACTCCCCCATCAACTCCTGCCCCCTTATCTCTCCCTCTTCCCACCCTCTGATTCATCCATCCTTGCCCGGCTCTTCTCTCTCTTACCTCAATCCAACATCAATCGAACTTTGCCTCCACCTCTTTATCTCATCTCACTCTCCCATCTATCCATCTCTGCCCCATACTCCCTCCCTCACCCCACTCCCCTATTATTCCAGTCCTGTCCCCTCCTCTCTCCCTCATACCACTCCCCCATCCATCTACCCTTAATCCCTCCTCTCTTACTCAGCCCCCATCCATGAAGCCCTGCCCACTCCACTCTCCCTTCCTCCACTCTACCATCCATCCAGCCCTGCCCCCACCTCCCTCCCTCACCCAAATGCCCCAACCATCCAGCCTTGGCCACTCTTCACTCCCTCACCCCATTCTTCCGTCCATCTAGCCCTGCCCCCGCCTCCCTCCCGCATCCATCCAGCTCTGCTCCAAACCTGCCATTTTTTCTCTCCCTCATCCCACTCCGCCATCCATCCAGGCCTGCCCCTTCCTTTCTCCCTCACTCCAATCTTCCAACCAACCTTGCCCAATCCTCTCTTCCTCACTCCCCACTCCTCCCTTCCCGTTAATACGGGCCCTGAATTCAGTACCAGCGACCATAAAATTGTCTCTTTTAACATAAATCTCGAAGTTTACAAAGATAACGTAAGCGAAGAACTTATCTTCATGTATCGCAAAGGTAACTTTGAAAAACTGAGAAAGCTTTTAGCAGATACTGATTGGAGCATAGTAGACAACGAAACCGATGTAAATAGATCGTGGGAAAAGTTTTATAACATCTTAAATGAAGCCGTTAAGGTATGCATTCCCGTTTGTAAGAGACGTCCACGTAAAAATAAAAATATTAATAAACCAAAATGGTGGAATAGCCAGATTGAGGCAGGATTATTACTTAAAAAGCGGGCACATGATAAATATTTACTATCACAAAACGAAAACGATAAAATAGAATACGAAAGACTAAGACACGAAACAAAAAAGATGATTAAACGAAGTAAAAAAGATCTCGAAATATATATTGCGAATAAAACTAAATCCAACCCCAAGGAATTTTACACCTACGTACGTAATAAAAAAGTTATCACAACTAATATTGGCCCACTCCACCTAGAAAACGGTAAGGAAATAAATACAGAATCAGAAATGGCCGAAGTACTAAATGATTATTTTGCATCCGTTTTTACTGTTGAAGACACCGATGAAATCCAGGAAGTAACCCCAGCTAAACCTAATTTAATTCCTTTAAGCGATTGTCACTTTACTGAGGATATAATAACTAAGGCACTTGATAAAATTAAAGTAAATAAAACTCCTGGTCCTGATTGTATTGCACCGAGAGTCTTAAAAGAGGCAACATTTCAAATCAGCAAACCTCTTGCAATACTATTTAATAAATCTTTAAATTCTGGAAAAGTTCCCGACATTTGGAAATTAGCAAATGTTATCCCTATACAAAAGAAAGGAGATAAAACACTACCGATTAACTACAGACCAATCAGCCTCACATCCGTAGTTGGTAAATTAATGGAAACTATAATACGCGATAAACTAGTGACTTTTCTTGAAGAAAATAGCATGATTAATAATTCTCAACATGGTTTCCGAAACAAACGATCTTGCTTAACGAATCTCCTTGACTTTTATAACGATGTATTCAACATTTATGACGAGACAAAAGCGGTCGATATAATTTATCTCGACTTTCAAAAAGCGTTTGACAAAGTTCCCCACAAACGGTTATTAAAAAAAATTAGAATCACACGGCATATCTGGAAATATTCTTAAATGGGTTGAAGACTGGCTTTCCGAAAGAAGACAACGCGTTGTCATAAACGGTAAATCATCTAACTGGCGAGACGTTAAAAGCGGGGTGCCACAGAGCTCAGTACTTGGTCCCATTCTTTTTCTAATTTACGTGAATGATATTGATGAAGGCCTCACTTGTAAAATATCAAAATTTGCCGACGATACGAAAATCACGAGTAAAGTAACTACAACCGCCGATAAACTACAATTTCAATCAAACCTCAACATGTTAGTCAATTGGTCAAAGAAATGGCAAATGAAATTTAATGTTGATAAATGTAAAGTTTTGCATATCGGTAGCAATAATCAATTCAATAAATATACAATGAATGACTCTGAACTTTCCAAGGTTAACCATGAAAAAGACTTAGGGATAACTATTAGTAACGACCTCAAACCAGATAAACATTGTTCAGACGTTGTAAAAAAAGCTAACAAACTGGTCGGTTTCATCGGTAGAACTTTTGATTATAAATCTAAAAAAGTTATCCTTACATTATATAATGCACTCGTACGCCCTCATCTAAAATATTGCATTCAATTTTGGTCACCATACTATAAAAAAAATATTAATAAGCTGGAGAGAATAAAAAGAAGAATTACTAAAATGATCCCAAGACTGCGAAACAAGTCTTACGAAGAACGTCTAAAGGAGCTGAACTTATTCAGTTTATCCAAACGTAGGCTACGAGGGGATCTAATTGAGGTTTTTAAAATTTTCCATGGTTTTGATAATATTAACATAAACGATTATGTAACTACCGATCTCACAAGCTCCACCCGTAACAATGGCTTCAAGATTATTGGTAAGCGCTTTAGATCAAATGAAGCGAAGCACTTTTTCTTCAATAGAATCGTAAATGTTTGGAATTCTCTCCCAGCACAAATTGTCAACAGTACTACAATTGAATCATTTAAGAAAAAACTCGATAAGCACTTAGCATCTGTTCACCAAGTCGAATATTCCACTACTGCGTAAATTTTTTTTTTTTTTTTTTTTTTTTAAATTAATTAATTAATTAATTAATTTATTTTTTTTTTTTTTAGCATAGATTACTCCATGTTTTTTTATTTCTTTCCCATACAAATTCCATGTTAGTTTTTTCATGCTACATGGTATCACTTCCTCTTCCGGCCAGCTTCAGCTGGAGGGAGGGGTGGGTGGGGAGGAGCCTTCCACTTTGCTGTCCTTTTGTCTCTATCACGTAGATATTATAGTAGTAGTAGTGTAGCTAAACAGACAGCCTCGTTAGGTCCAGTAGGACTGTTGCTGTCTGTTCTTCCTTTGTACTCTTCCTTTGTACTCCATCCATCAAGCCCTGTCCCTCTTCCTTTCCTCACCCCACTCCCTCATCCATCCAGCCCTGCCCCCTTTTCTCTTCCTCAGCCAACTTCCCGATCCATCAAGCCCTGCTCCTTCTTCTCTCTTTCACCCCACTCCCCCATCCATCTAGCCCTGTCTCACTCATCCCACCCACCCATCCATCCATCCTTGCGCCCTTTTCCATCCATCAAACCCTGCCCCTTCCTCTCTCCCTCATCCCACTCCTCCATCCATTCAGCACTGCGACCTCCTCATTTCCTCATCCCACTCTCCCATCAATCCACCCCTGTCCCATTTTCGCTCCCTCACTCCATTCCCCCATCCATCCAGCCTTGCTCCCTCTTTTCTCCATCACCACATTCTACCATCCATCCAGCCTTGCTCCCGCTTCTCTCCTTCACCCCACTCCCCCATCCATCCAGCCTTGCCCCCGGCTCTCTTCCTCACCCCACTCCCCCACACATCCAGCCCTGACCCCTCCTCTCTCCCTTATCCCACTCCCCCATCAATCCATCCCTGGCCCCTCGTCTCTCCCTCACCCCATTCCTCCATCCATCAATCCCTGCCTCTTCCTCTCTCCCTTATCCCTTATCAATCCAGATCCGCCACCTCCTCTTTCCCTCACCCAGCTTCCCCAACAATCCAGCTATGCCCCATCCTTGCTCCCTCAACCCACTGCCCCATCCATCCAGCCCCGCCTCCCTTCCTGATCCCACTCACGTATCTATCTAGCCCTATCCCCACCACTCTCCCTCACTTCATTCCCCAATCCATCCAGCCCTGTCCCCTCGTCTCTCCCTCTCCCGACTCCCCCATCCATCGAACCCTGTCCCCTCCTCTCTCCCTCGACCCACTCCAACATCCATCCAGCTCTGCCCCTTCTTCTCTCCCTCACCCCACTGCCCCCTTTTCTCTCCCTTATCCCATTCCCCCATCCATCCAGACATACCCTCTCCTCTCTTCCTCACCCCACTCCCCAATCTATCCAGCCCTGCCCAATTTCCTCTCCCTCACTCCACTCCGGCATCTACCCAGCCCTGTCCTCTCTTCTCTCCTTCATCTCACTCCTCCATCCATCCATACCTGCCCCATATTCTCTCGCTCACCCTACTCCCCCATCCATCCAGCCCTGCTCCCTCCTTTCATCCTAACCCCATTGTCCCATTCATCCAGCCCTGCCCCCCTTTCTCTCCCTCACACCACTCCCCCATCCATCCAACCCTGCCCCCTCCTCTTTCCCTCACCCCACTCACCCATCCATCCAGCCCTGTCCCTTCTTCTCTCTCTCACCCCACTTCTCCATCCATCCAGCCCTGCCCACTTTTCTCTCCCTTACCCAACTCCCCAATCAATCCAGCCCCTGCCCTATTTTCGCACCCTCACTCCACTCCCCAGCGATCCAACCCTGCCCCTTTTATCTCCCTCAGCCCACTCCCCCATCCATCCAGCTTTGTCGCCTCCTTTCTCCCTCGTGCCACTCCCCCATCCATCCAACATTGCCCCCTCTTCTTTCCCTCCCCCCACTCACCCATCCATCCAGCCCTGCCCCTTTTATCTCCCTCAGCCCACTCCCCCATCCATCCAGCCTTGTCCCCTCCTTTCACCCTCGTGTCACTCCCCCATCCATCCAGCCCTGCCCCTTCTTCTCTCCCTCCCCCCATTCCCCCATCCATCCAGCTCTGACCCCTTTTCTCTTCCCTCATCCGATTTCCCCATCCATCCAAAGCTACTCCCTCCTCTCTCCCTCAACCCACTCCCGAATCTATCCAGCCCTGCTCCCTTTCCTCTCCCGCATCCATCCAGCCCTGTCCTCTCTTTTCTCTTTCACCTCACTCCTCCATACATCCACCCCTGCCCCTTATTCTCTCCCTTACCCCACTCCACCATTCATCCAGCCCTGCCCCCTTCTCTCTCCCTCAACCCACTCCCCCATCCATGAAGCTCTACCTCTTCTTCTTTCCATCACTCCACTCCCCCATCCATCCAGCTCTGCCCACTTTTCTCTCTCACCCAACTCCCCCATAAAAGCAGCCCCTGCCTTATTTTCACACCTTCACTCCACTTCCCCAGCCATCCAGCCCTGCCCCTTTTATCTCCCTCAGCCCACTCCCCCATCCATCAAGCCCTGTCCTCTCCTCTCTACCTCGACCCACTCCCAAATCCATTCATGCCTACCCCCTCCTTACTCCCCCAAACATCAAGCGCTGCCTCCTTCTCTCTCCGTCATCCCACTCCCCCATCCATCCAGCACTGCTACCTCCCCTCTCACTCATCCAACTCCCACATCCATCCATCCCTGTCCACGCCATTCAATCATCCTTCCAGCCCTGCCCCCGCTTCTCTCCCTCATCTTACTCCCCCATTATTCCACCTCTACCCCCTTCTACTCACCCTGAACCCACTCTCCCATCCATTCAAGCCTGCTCCATTTTCTCTCCCTCACTCCACTGACCATTCATCCAGCCTTGCTCCCTCCTTTCTCTCTAACTCCACTCCTCAATCCAGCCGTGCCCCCTCCATTCTCCTTCACACAAATCCACTATCCATCAAGCCCTAACCCCTCCTTTCACTCTCATCTCACTCCCACATCCATCCAGACCTGCCCCCTCCTCTCTCCCTCTCCCCACTCCACCATTCATTGAGCACTGCCTCTTCTTCTCTCCCTTACCCCACTCATATTTAATCCAACCCTGCCCCCTCCTCTCTCCCTCATCTCACTCCCCCATTCATCCAGCCCTGTCCCCTCCTCTCTCTCTCACCCCACTCCCCCATCCTTCCAACCCTGCTCCGATTTCTCTCCATCACCCCACTCCCCAATCCATCTAGCCCTGCCCTATCTTCTCTCCCTCATCCCACTCCCCCATCAATCCAGCCCTGTTCCCTCTTCTCTCCCTCATCCCACGACCCCATCAATTCAGCCCTACCCCATCTTCTCTACCTCATCCCACTCCCCAATCCAACCAGCCCTGTCACCTTTTCTCGCTCTCACCCCATTCCCCAATCCATCCAGCCTTGTCCTTTCTTCTCTTCCTCATCCCACTCACCCATCAATCCAGCCCAGTCCCCTCCTCTCTCCCTCACACCACTCCCCAATCCATCGAGTCCTGCCCCCTCCTCTCTACCTCACCCAACTCGCGGCCCCGGAGCCCTGAGGCCCTGCAGCCCCTAAGTTCCACACCTCTTTAGCCCTGCAGCCTCTTAGCCCCTTAGTCCTGCAGTCCGAAGTCCAGCAGCCCTGAAATCCCACAGCCCCGCAGCCCTGGAGCTTCGCAGCACTGCAGCCTTTAAGCCCTGCAGCCCACTCCCCAATCCATCCAGCCCTGTCCCCTCCCTTCTCCCTTACCCCACTCTCCCATCCATCCAGCCCTGCCCCTTCTTCTCTCCCTCACCCTACTCCCCTATCCATCTAGACCAGTTCCCTATTCTCTCCATCACGCCACCCCTCTAATCCATCCAACCCTGCCCTCTTTTCTCTCCTTCAACCCACTCCTCCTTCCATCCAGCCCTGCCCCCTATTTTCTCCCTCACCTCACTCCTACATACATCCAGCTCTGCTCCAGTCTATCTTCCTCACCCCACTACCCCATTCATCCAGCCCTGCCCCTTCCTCTCTCCCTCATTCCACTCCCCCATTCACCCATCCCTAACCCATTTTCTCTCAATCAGCCCACTTCCCCATTCATCCAGCCCTGCCCTCTTCTCTCTCCCTCACCTAACTCCCCATCAATCCAGACCTGCCTCTTCTCTCCCTTAACCCACTCCCAAACAATACATCCCTGCCCCCTCCTCTCTCCTTCACCTGAATTCCCCATCCATCCAGCCCTGTCCCTCTTCTATTACTCACCTCATTCCCCCATTCATTTAGCACTGCCCCCTCCTCTCTCCGTCAATCCATCTAGCCCTATCCAGTCCTCTCTCCTTCACCCCACGCCCCCATCCATCCATCTTTGTCTCCTCCTCTCTCCCTCAATCCAATCCCCGTCCATTCAGCTCTGCCCCTATTCTCTCACACTTCACTCCCCCATCAATTCAGCCCTGCCCCCTAATATCACCCTAACCACACATACCCATTCATCCAGCCCTGCTCCCTCCTCTCTCCCTAAACCCACTTCCCAATCCATTTACCTCTGCCCCCTATTCTCTCCCTCACCCCATTTCCCCATCCATCCACCCCTGCCCCCTCCTCTCTCCCTCACCCGACTATCCCATCCATCCCTGCCACTTCTTTCTTCCTCACCTCACTCCCCCTTCCATCCACCCCTGCCCCTTCTTTTTTCCCTCACCGCACTCCACTATCCATCCAGCCCTGCCCCCTCCTCTCTCCCTCACCCCACTCCCCCATTAATCCAGCCTTGCCCTTGTTCTCCCTCACCTCACTCCCAAATCAATCCACCCCTGTCCCCTTTTCTCTCCCTCACTACACTCCCCCATCCATCCATCCTTGCCATTTCTTCTCTCTCTCATCCCACTCCCCCATATATTCAGCCCTGACTCTTCTCTCTCATGACCCACTCCCCATCCATCCAGCCTTGCCCTTTCTTCTCTCCCTCACCCCACTCCCCCATCCATTCAGCCCTGCTCCCACATCCTTCCATCTCTGCCCCCTCCTTAATCCCAAACCTCACTCCCCAATCCATCCAGCCTTGCAACCTCCTCTCTCCCTTACCCCACTCTCTAGCATTCCTGCAGCCTCGCTGCCCCGAGGTCCTACAGTCCCGCAGCTCTACAGCCTCGCTGCCCCGCAGTCCCGATGATCGGCAGTCCTGCAGCCCCGAAGATACGCAGCCTTGCAGCCTTCCAGCCCTGATGCTTTCTCCCCCATTCATCCAGCCCTGGCCCCTCCTGTCTCCCTCACCCCACTCCCCCATCCATCCAACCCTGCTCCCTTTTCTCTCCATCACCCCACTCCCCAATCCATCTAGCCCTGCCCCATCTTCTCTCTTTCATCCCACTCCCCCATGCTTCCCACCCTGCTCCAATTTATCTCCCTCACCCCACTCCCCAATACATCCAGCCCTGCCCTATCTTCTCTCCCTCACCCCACTTCCCCATCAAACTAGCCCTGCTCCCTCTTCTCTCCTTCATCCCACTCGCCCATCAATTCAGCCCTGCCCCATCTTCTCTCCTTCACCCCACTCCTCAATCCATGCAGCCCTGTCCCCTTTTCTCTCCCTCACCCCACTCCCCAATCCATCCAGCCATGCCCCTTCTTCTCTCCCTCATCCCACTCCCCAATCTATCCAGCCCTGCCCCCTCCTCTCTCCCTCACACCACTCCCCAATCTATCCAGCCCTGCCCCCTCCTCTCTCCCTCAACCAACTCGCTGCCCCGCAGCCCTGAGTCCCTGCAACCCCTAAGTCCCGCAACCCCTTAGCCCTGCAACTTCTTAGCCCCTTAGTCCTGCAGCCCGAATTCCCGCAACCCTGAAGCCCCACAGCTCCGCCGCCCTAGAGCTTCGCAGCACCGCAGCCCTATAGCCCTGCAGCCTACTTACCAATCCATCCAGCCCTCCCCCTTCCATTCTCCCTTACCCCACTCTCCCATCCAGCCAGCCCTACCCCTTCTTCTCTCCCTCACCCTACTCGCCTATCCATCTTGACCAGTCATCTTTTCTCTCCCTCATCCCACTCCAATGCATCCAACCCTGCCCTGTTTTCTCTCCTTCACCCCACTCCTCCTTTCATCCAGCTCTGCCCCCTATTTTCTCCCCTCACCCCACTCCCCCATACATCCAGCTCTGCTCCAGTCAATCTTCCTCACCCCACTATCCCATTCATCCAGCCCCTCCTCTCCCCGTCAATCCACTCCCAATCCATCTAGCCCTATTCACTCCTCTCTCCTTCACCCCACAACCCCATCCATGCATCTTTGTCTCCTCCTCTCTCCCTGAACCCAATCCCCCGTCCAATCAGCTCTGCCCCTATTCTCTCACACTTCACTCCCCCATTAATTCAGCCCTGCCCCCTAATCTCGTCCTAACCTCACACCCCCATTCATCCAGCCCTGCACCCTCCTCTCTCCCTAAACCCACTCCCCAATCCATTTACCTCTGCCCCCTCTTCTCTCCCTCAGCCCACACCCCCATCCATCCATCCCTGCCTCTTCTTTTCTCCCTCACCCCACTCTACTATCCATCCAGCCCTGTCCTCTCCTCTCTCGCTCACCCCACTCCCCCATCAATCCAGCCTTGCCTTTGTTCTCCCACACCCCACTCCCAAATCAATCCACCCCTGTCCCCTTTTCTCTCCCTCACCACACTCCCCCATCCATCCATCCCTGTCCCCTCTTCTCTCTCTCATCCCAATCCCCCATATATTCAGCCCTGCCTCTTCTCTCTCATGACCCACTCCCCATCCATCCAGCCCTGCCCCTTCTCTTCTCCCTCACCCCACTCCCCCATCCATTCAGCCCTGCCCCCACATCCTTCCCTCTCTGCCCCGTCCTCAATCCCAAACCCCACTCCCCAATCTATCCAGCCCTGCCACCTCCTTTCTACCTTATCCCACTCTCTAGCATTCCTGCAGCCTCGTTGCCCCGATGTACCCCATGTTAGGCAGGTAGTATTACTTATATTTGTATTCCTATATATCTCATGTATTATGCAATTAATGTTATTATAATTGTTGAGGTATATATGTAGTAGGTTCTCGAATGTCATGTGACTTGAGGAGGCCGAACGTTCGGGAAACAGTCTCGTGGTGTCTGGCCGCCATCCGGTCAGAGAGATGCTGCAAACTCAGCAAGAAAGGAGGCCGATGTCAGCTTTTGACAGGCGTCGCTGCTGGCTGCTTCACTGCACCCAGCTTGCCCGGCTCGCAGACCTACCCGCGCAGCTACACCTACAAGTCACGGACCTCGGCTTGCTCTAGTCTCATCGTACATCCGAGGTCCGAACTTTACCGTTATTACTGACATTTCTGTGTTATTACGAGTGCCCTACAAACTGTCGCTGAAAGTGATATATTGCACAATCCTCACCTTATAACCAAATGAGGAGATATAGTGCCCACAGTGACTCGTGATATACTTTATTCTATGTGCATAACCCTGCTTGCTTAGAATACAAATACAAGCAGTGAGACTTATTCTATGTACCAGTGTACTGATCAACTTATACTGTAAATAAAACTGTATAAAGTACACGTATTTGGCTAAACCGCTCGGGCCACACTATCTCACATAACACTCGTTACCATCACCACGGTAACACTTGGTAGCACCAAGGTAACATATGGTGGTAACATATGGTGATAACAAAAGGGTAACACCGAGGTCCTACAGTCCCGTAGCTCTGCAGCCTCGCTGTCCCGCAGTCCCGAAGCTCGGCAGCCCTGCAGCCCCGAAGCTACGCAGCCTTGCAGCCTTCGAGCCCTGATGCCCACTCCCCCAATCATTCAGCACTGCCGCCTTCTCTCTCCCTTACCCTACTCTCCCATGCACCCTTTCTGCTCTCTCCCTCATCCTACTCTCCCATTCATACAGCTCTGCCTCTTCCTCTCTCCCTCACACCACTCCCTCATCCATCCAGCACTGCCCCCTTTTCTCTCCCTCACCCCACTCCCCAATCCATCCAGCTTTGCCCTCTCTTTTCTCCCTCAACCCACTACCCCATCCATCAAGCCTTGCTCCCTTTTCTCTCCCTCACACCACTCCGCCATCAATCCAGCCCTGCCCCTTTTTCTGTCCCTCACCCCACTCTCCTTATCCATCTAGCATAGCCCCCTTTTCTCTCCCTCACCCCACCTCATCTTTTAAATAAATAGATACTATGGTTTTATCTGATAAAGACTAAATAAGAAATAAGATTTGTTTTAGGAATATTTCATAAATAAATTTCTCATTTATCAATGTGTTTTACTATTACTACATATACTGGTAGCGAAATGACAGTAGCAAATTGTCCGGTAACGAGATAGCCGGTAGCAAAGTGTACGGGAGCGAAATGCCCAGTAGCGACCTGTCCTAGAAGCCTCTTCCTCACTCAAATTCCCCATCCATCAAGCCCTGCCCCTTTTCTCTCCTTCACCCCACTTCCCCATTCATCCAGCTCTGCCTCCTCCTCTCTCATTCATCTCTCTCCTCCATCCATCCAGCCTTGTCTACTCCAACTTCCCTCACCTCACTCCCCCATCAATCCAGCCCTGCTCCCTCCTCACTCCCTCACATCACTCCCACATCCATCCATCTCTGCCCCCTCCTAGCTCCCAAACCCTACTCCCCAATCCATCCATCAATGCCCCCTCCTCTCTCTCTCATCCCACTTTCCCGCATTCCTGAAACTTCACTGTTCCAAAGCCCCGAGGCCCTACAATTCAGCAACTCTGCAGCTTCGCTGCCCCGAAGCTCGGCAGCCCTGCAACCACGCTGCCCCGCATTACCGAAGCTCGGCAGCCCCACAGCTCTGCAGCCTCGTAGCTCCGAGGTCCCGCAGCTCTGATGCCGTGCAGCCGTGGAAGCCCGCAGCTCTGCAGCCCCTTAGCCCAGCTGCCTAGCAGCCCCTTAGCCCTGCTGCCTCGCAACCCCTTTTAGCCCTGCCCCCCCGCAGTCCTGCAGCTCCGCAGCCCTTCAGCCCCGTATCTACGCAACCTTGCAGCCCTGAAGCCCACTCCCCCATCCATCCATCTGTGATCCCTCCTCTCTCTCTTATCCCACTCTCCCATCCATCCAGCCCTGCCCCCTTTTCTATCCCTCGGTCCACTCCCCCATCCATCCAGCCCTGTCCCTTCTTCTCTCCTTCACCCCACTTCCCCACCCATCCAGCCCTGCTTCCTTTTTTCTCCCTTACCCCACTACCCCATTCATCCAGCCCTACCCCCTCTTCTCTCCCTCAACCCACTCCCCCACAGGCAGCAGACACGCCCTTCACACACTCCCCTTACACCCCCACACCCCCCCATGCAGTCAAGCAGGCAGGTGGCCAGGTAAGCAGGTAGCAGAGTGTGTCACAATTGTCACCTTACCCCCAAATATTAACAGGAGAGACCATGCAGGTACAAACACTCCGTCAGTCTGTCTCACAATCAATTAATTTACTATAACTCAGTACATTTATCCTCCTAACACTTCTCATTCACTTCTAAAGATGCTGTTACTTAACTTTATATGTTTTAAAAGAATTTGTGGGTTTTAATATTCAATTGTTGCTGATATTTGATAATACAATCCATGAAATATGATTAAATATCTTTAATATTGCATCGTGCACTTTATCTTCATGGCTTATTATGATTCTATTTGTCGCATTCATTTATTTCTTTTAAGATAACTTCTTCTTGGAATTATGATGTTATTGCATATAATCATTTAACAATATTTCTGTAGAGTTTACATATGAACATAACGAAGAGGAGGAAAATAATGCATTACAACCACTTGAACACTTCCCAGCCAACGGACAATTAACTAGGCTATTGTAACACTCACTAAGGCTCCAGGTGCAAGACTACATTAAAACATTTTCTTTTTCTTTCTCTATTTTTAAAGCGTGGTACCAAGAATCGTGCTACTTTTGGTACTTTACGATGCAGACTTTAAAAAAAAATAAAACCAAACAGAACCGAAGGAGAGCCACAAGATGCAGAGTATGGTACAGTAAGTAAGCAGTCTGTTGTACCAGGAAAGCCTAGTCTAAGGTTCAAGGAATAAGGTAACATTTGCACTATTTGATGTAGAATAACATAAGTAACAGGAAGGAGTTTGGTGTTTGGTGTGTGGTGGTGGTTCTGAAAGTGTAACAAAACCTAGAATCACAGCCTACACTCATTGACAGTAGTGTGCTTATTGCGTTTCACTGGAAATAATACAGCCATTGTGAAGCTAAATCAATATACTAAATCACAGGAAAGTTAGACCAGAAACACGGAACCCTTTGTTAATTCCCTATATGCGCCGTGAGATCTTATTATGTATATAGGGAGTAAATATCACATGGTTATTGTATTTAAACACAATCGGAAAGTATGATGTTAAAAAGCGTGTGTCCCTGGGCCCATACTTATAAAGCTAAGACTTCGTCTCAGACGATCCTAAGCATACAAAATGGCGGAGATGGATCCTAACTTTTAGGACAGAGCCCTAAGTCGCTTCCTAAGCTAAGTGCGGCTGCGGGTGCGAATAGCAGCTAGACGCTAGTCTTAACTCTTAAGACGATCAGCTGTGCATCATAACATTCAACATGGCCGTCTTGGCCGAAGCTGGAGCAGTAACACAACGTCCCCCAAGATCTTTCCGTGAAAGGAGAGACGTTCTGCATGATATTGATGGTGCAGAACTACTCAAGCGTTACCGCTTAGACCATGAGGGAATTATGTTTGTAACAGAATTGGTGCGAGATGCATTATCAAGTCCCACTGCTAGGAATAAGGCGATCTCCCCAGAGTTGAAAGTCATCACAACTCTTCGATACCTTGCCACAGGTAAAATGCAGCAGTGCAGCAGTGATGACTTGGGCCCGTCACAGGAAACCATCAGCAGGATTATAAAGGAGACTGTGTATGCCCTTTCAAGTGTTGACGTGCTGCGACGCTTCATCAAGTTTCCTTGTACTCCAGAGGGTACTGTGGCCAAACAGTGGGACTTCAAGCAAATCGGCGGCATGAGCGGAGTGATTGGGGTCATCGACGGTACTCACGTACGAATTACTGCCCCAAAGGAGTACGAAGCCGAATACGTCAACAGGAAGGGACAGCACACCATCAATGTTCAAGTTGTGTTCGACCAAAACTACAAGTTCATTGATGTTGTTGCACAGTGGCCGGGATCAGTGCATGATGCACGGATTCTGCGTGAGAGTCCACTGTTCCCTCTATTTGAGGGTGGTCATGTTCCTCCTGGATGCCATCTACTGGGGGATAGTGGCTACCCTAGTCTAAGATGGCTATTGACTCCATACCACCATCCTCCGCCAGGCCCTCAAACCAACTACAACAGGTAAGCATTGTACAAAAAACTGTAAATTTAGAAATCCTTACATTTTATTGTAATTTCGTAGTAGTTACATAATTTTCCAACAAAATGTCATACAAGATAAGTATCTTCAATTATTTGTAAATAGCTATTTCACAACTTCAATAGCAAAATTCGCAGGATGTTAAAATCTATAATAATACCCAAGAAACTGCATACTGTCCTGTACCTGCTGAAATATCAATTGCATAGGAAAAGAACTCGCGGTAAATCAGCATAACTACTTCTAGGATGACATTGATTTAAATATTAAGTCCTACATACTACACTTAGTGTACCCAACAAATCTGTGAAGATTTTTGGCGGTGCTCTTTATTGAAATCAAATCTAGGCCATATATGACACGAAAATCTATGGTCCCGTATCCACTGCAACACAACATCAGAGTATGCAGAAGGACATCAACCATATGATGGAGTGGTCTGAGACATGGCTACTCAGTTTTAATACAAACAAATGTAAAGTTATGCATGTGGGAACCAACAACCAGAGAAGGCAATACAGCATGAATGAGAAACAACTGACGGTGGTAGAAAAAGAGAAAGATCTTGGGGTACTGCTAAGCAATAACTTAAAATTCAATGAACACATTGATAAAATGGTATCAAAGGCCAACAGTATCCTAGATCTAATAAAAAGGACGTTCCATCACTGGACCAAGGAGGGTTTCAGTATGGTCTACAGGACTTATGTACAGTCCCCTGGAATCCCTGCGAGGCTCTCCCTAACCTTCACAGTGATCGCAGGGATAGTATACCAGACTCTTCCTAACCAAAATACCGAATCAGGCGACATATGTCACCTCCTTTTTCATGGGATCTGTCATTGGCTGAACGCCAGTGACCCCTCCTCCCCTCCTTCATCTTAATCCCCAAATTATCTCTCACTCTCTCTCTCTCTCTCTCTCTCTCTCTCTCTCTCTCTCTCTCTCTCTCTCTCTCTCTCTCTCTCTCTCTCTCTCTCTCTCTCTCTCTCTCTCTCTCTCTCTCTCTCTCTCTCTCTCTCTCTCTCTCTTGTACCCATGTTAGGCAGGTAGTATTACTTATATTTTTATTCCTATATATCTCATGTATTATGCAATTAATGTTATTATAATTGTTGAGGTATATATGTAGTAGGTTCTCGAATGTCTTGTGACGGCGAACGTTCGGAAGCAGTCTCCTGGTGTCTGGCCGCCATCCGGTCAGAGAGATGCTGCTGACCGCAGCGTCTAGAAGGTGTTTTTGTGATGTGAGGCGCTATGCTGTCGCCTAAAGAAAAGCAGCTGACTTCAGCGTTTGAGGGGCGTCGGCAAAGATACCTCATCCCCGAGCTTGGCCGGCCTCCTCAGACCTAACCGCGCAGCTACACCTACAAGTCACGGACCTCGGAGTGCTCTACTCTCACCGTACATTCGTGTGTCCGGACTTAACGTATAACTGACATTTCTGTGTTCTTAAGAGTGCCCTACAAACTGTCGCTGAAGATATATATATTGCACAAACCTCACCTTATACCCAAGTGTGGAGATATAGTGCCACAGTGACTCTTATGATATAATTTAATCTATGTGCATAACCCTGCTTGCGTAGAATACAAATACAAGCAGTGAGACTTATTCTATGTACCAGTGTACTGATCATCTTATACTGTAAATAAAACTGTATAAAGTACATGTATTTGGCTAAACCGCTCGGGCCACACTATCTCACATAACACTCGTTACCACACCGGGTAACATTATGGTGAACAGCGTTTGAGATACGAAATACCAGTTGCACTCATAACACGAACATTTTTGGGAAACGGATTGAACGATCTCTACAGAGAAACGAAGGAGTGAGATGGCAGTGGAAAGAAGCGTCGACGAGATGTTTATGACCAGGTCAGCGCTTCGTCAGACATCCCGCTGAACTTTGACACCGCTCGCCACTACCCTCAAGTATTCTCACACCTACTAGCACCTCATAACTCTCTGTGAGGAAGCTAGCGTTTCCCCCATGTCAAGACAACGGTGAATCTGTTGGTGGCTGAAGAAGAGGACGAGGAAGATTTCTACTGGGTGACAACAACAGACTCACACCCCACTTCCCCGCTTTACTTCCCGCGGGACACAAGAAGAGGAAGAAGACGAGGTAACCTTTCACCCCGGCTGACTCAACGAAGGGTGTGGCCTTATCCCCACCCCACTACAACAGCTGAACAACCGAGGGACACGAGAGGGCGAGGAAGACAAGTTTCCTGGCCTGAAAGGACGCGGCGACTTCAATCAATTTACCGTCGCATATTAATTATTTAGGTGAGATACACATGCATTTAGCTAAAATACTACCATTACACATTATTAAAACAATAACACTTGCATACACTTAAGTGGTTAAAGCAGTGATTTATTATTATTGTTGCTCATATATATTTTGCTGAAAAAAAAAGAAGCAGTATATTGAGTCTAGTGGATTATTTGGTGTATATTTATATGTGTATACTTTTCACCATCCTCTCATTTCTTCTTGATTAATTAACGGTCTCATTTTATTATTAATAATCAAATTTAAGTGTTGTTCATTCTCTTATTATTATAATTATGAATAAGGCAACGTGAAGCATTGTGAACTCTGAGAAATTATTTAAACAACGTTACACTACCGTTACTATATCACTTCTAATTAAGTAAGTAGTGAATATAATTTATTTTAATAATTTTCAATTAATTACTTATTAGTAAATCGATGTCGAAAGACAATTTAACGAAGTTAGTGAAAGAATTTGATCATATTTGCACTGCTGAAGGTGATAGTTTTGAGGAAGCAGGTGCGTCTGCTGGGACTGAACTTAGTGATAATATACGCACACTTAGAAGTGGAATACAGCATCCACGCGTTCCCGTAGATACTAATTTATTTGCCTGTACTAACCCAACACCCACCAGCATGACAACTAACCCTAGTAGTGGTACTGGAGGGAACACACCCCCTCGCACTCCCTCACCACTGCCTGTTGCTGGTCCATCGTCTGCGTCTCAACCACCACCTGCACAGGTACAAGCCGCTACCATGCAGGCACAACAACCTATCAAGGTTCTCCAAACCACCCACAAAGTCCGTGAGTTTTCCAGTAAGCGCGACTCGAGTTACTCCGCTCGATCCTTTATTAAACAATGTGAAGACGTAATGAGGAATTCTTGCATAACATTATCCTCAGATAAAATTTCCTTCATACGTTCGAGATTAGAGGAGGGGTCACCTGCCGAGTATTTGATGGAATCCAGCACTTTTGTGCAGCCAACAAAGAAAGAAGACTACGATAGGCTTCGTACGAGCTTCTTGGAAACTTTTGGGGATTATGACGGGAGAAACACCGTCACCACCGCTAATGCCACCTGCGAGAAATTAGCATCTGCAGTGTTTGCTAGAACCTGGCTCGCGGGGCAGGTGATCGCAACTCAGACCGCTGAGGACCTACGTAGAATTTTGGAAGATGGCGGATGGTTAGTAAACGGTAATTTGCCGGGTGATAGAATTGATAAATTTCACCAATTTTTTTTCTATATACTCACCCTACAGGATAATGAGAGACGGAAGGTGTTGTCATTGGATTTTACTCCTCAAGAAAACCTGCATGATTTAAGCAGGAAATTAAAAAATAAGATTGAAGAAACCAGCGACAACGCTAAATGGACTGCCTCCACCGTGGCGACAACCACCCGTGTTAATTTGGGCGGCGATGAGTCACTACCCATCGCAGCCACAAGGGTTTTGTTAACTTGCCACTATTGTCAAAAAGAAGGACATACCGCAAATAGGTGTTACATTAAGTCCCGAGAAAAGAGGAAACTTAAAAAGGCGCATGCAAGGGGACAAGCATTTCAATACAATTCCCAAGGCAGATACACTCACCCCGCTGTCTATAATTATCAAAACAAAGCAGGGAAAACCAGGGAAGCACCTCTATTACATGGTGATCCTGGTGCTTGCGCGAGGTACTGTCGATTACATAACAGTACTACTCACAACACAGAAGAATGTGTTGAACTCGCGAAATTGAGTGCTCGATATAATCAGCCAAAGGGAAATGAAGGAACGTCAGGAGGTTCTCAGTCGGGGGAAGTTCAGCGAGCCTTCGCAAAGCATCCGGGTTAGAAGTAACGAGAAATCGTGGACAGAAAGGAACCGACGACGGGGTTGATATTAATGCTCTTCGCTCATCAATAATAGCGGCCTGCAACCTCGCTGATGCTATGGTTCTTCCTGTCAAAATAGGTTCTGTAAGGGCATCTTTTGCTGTAGACACCGGCGCTTCAGTTAATGTGTTCTCCGCTGCATCATACTCGGAGTTAAAGCGCGCGTCGCGTGGTAGCCGATGGCCCCTCAGACCACCGATTACCAATTTGCAGGGAGTATCGAGCGCACCTATAGATATTTTAGGTATCGTGCGTCTTCCAATCAAGTTAGGTAATAACACTACACCCATCCGAACGGACTTCTATGTCATTTCTAATTTCAGTCTTCCTTCAGATGGATTACTAGGACTGAGGACTATGAAGGACATTCAGTTGGAAATACAACCTGTGCTTAATTGTGTAAAGTTTCGGGGTAAAACCTTGAAGTCGATGGGGAAATACCCAGACGTTTAATTTCTTCAAACCGTACGGACCCAAAAAGTTTTACCGACACACAGGAAATCAGTGTGATTCATAACGCCCAGAAAAAAGGGATAGAATCTGAATCGTACCAGGCTACTTCAACTTGCAATGAAAACCATCAAACGAATTGTTTTGAGGAGTGGAAGGAAATTAATGCCACTGTAGTAGGGACTCATAAAATACCTAGTCGTGCGGCAGCCCACATACCAGTATCGGTTCTTAATGCCAAGGTTGGAAATGATATATGCCTAGAAGGCCCCAGCTTAGTAAACAAACTAGCTGTGGAACCAACTTTAAATACAGTAAGAGAGGGAAGCACCACCTCTGCTTTTGTGGTTAATTCTACTGATGGTCCTATAACATTAAAAAAAGGAGTACTCTTAACCAAAGCGTTAGTTTATGGCAGACAGGTGGATCCAAATCCACTTGAGTTAAGTCTACGTAGTAGTGTTGCCTCAGTTAACTCGTGTCAAATTGAGGAGACAAAACATTCAACAACGTTTCATTCATTGGTAAGGGTTAATGATTATCCTGAGTTAAGGGGTTCATTGATAGATTTATTGCAACACTATCGTGACGTCATTGCATTACCCGGTGAACCTCTAGGGTCAACCGATAGGGCGGAACACATTATTAAATTAAAACCCCATACTCAACCCATTTATATACCCGCTTATCGACTGCCACATAGTCAACGGGAAGTGGTTGACAAACAAGTAACGGAGATGCTGGAACAAGGAGTAATTACACCATCAAGGTCATGTATCATATCTATATCTGTAAATCATGGTTAACTAGTTTTAAGTTATTCATTGTTTTTAGCCGAGAGAGAGAGTGTGTGCGGGTAAGGGAATTTTCCATTCTCCCCCTAGAATTCACATGCCAGTCAGAGGCCACACGTGCCGCTTCCAATCAGGAACGCTCTGTGAGTTTGACGGGACGTAGATGGGTGTCGAGCCTGGGGTGAGGTGGATGGAATGACGAACAGCATCGGTCTTGCCCAGAGGTTCACCCGGAAGAGAGACACATGACCTGAAAGTCGATAAGAGGGCAAGTAAATCTGTTTTTGTTTCAGGAAAATCAACATCACCAATATGCTGGTCAAGAAGAGGAGGAGGAGAATCTGAGGCAGTTGGTGAAGACATGGATGTGTGACAAGGAGATGAGATGACAGGGGTGACAGGGGCAGGATAAGGGAGAACTTCGCCTAAAGTCACGCCAGATTGAAGGGATATAGGGTGATTCGTGAGATTCTGAATGGCAATACAGCAAGAACTATCCTTGTCTAGGGTTGAAAGAACTGACTTGAGAGCGAACGGAAAAGTCGAGAGAGCAAACCGTCGAATTCTCGACATCTTACGCTTCATTGCCAATTCAAGCTCTTCATGGGATGATCACATTCCCCTAGTCGCATGCTCTCTTAACGCTGCGATTCACTCATCGATCAACGAGTCTCCACATTTCATTTTATATGGCTCTGACAAAAGACTCCCATATGAGTTTCTCTCCTCTGACCCTCGTCCTCTATACAACGGTGACGATTATGTTCAGAATCGCGTTTCAGCTTTCCAGCGCATTCATATGTCCGTCCGTGACAGACTTACCGCCTCTCAGGAATCTATGCTACATAAACAGCATCAGCGCGCTAAACCGCACGACATCGAGGTTGGTGACATCGTGTTCACCAAAGTCCAAGACCGCCACTCTAAGCTCGACCCCCGATTCAACGGACCTCACCGTGTAATCGAAAAGATGGCCGGTCACAAGTTCAAACTCAGAAACCTAAGTTCAGGCGGTGAAAACTTTGTTCATAGAGACCATCTCAAACGGGTTGATCGTGGTTTCGATTTCGAACCTACCTCTCCACTACCAGAAAATGCTCCTGACATTGTTGAAAGTCAGCCACCTTCATCCCCCATCTCATCCTCACCTAAATATCAGCTTCGGTCTCGTCCAGTCTACTAGCCATTTCCTTCATCTTTCCTTTCATTCCTGTCCAACTGTATAAATTATGTATATATATGTATCTATGTAAAGGCTACATCCTGATCTTGTTCATGTCTCATGTATTTTTTATCATGTATTATGTCTTATTGTGTATTCGTATTGTCTATTCTGTATTGTATTCAATGTATTTCATCGTCCCCCCTCTCTGATTCTATTCTTTAGCTCGACATACGAGGACGTATGCTTCCAAGGGGGAAGTATTTGTATCATATCTATATCTGTAAATCATGGTTAACTAATTTTAAGTTATTCATTGTTTTTAGCCGAGAGAGAGAGTGTGTGCGGGTAAGGGAATTTTCCATTCTCCCCCTAGAATTCACATGCCAGTCAGAGGCCACACGTGCCGCTTCCAATCAGGAACGCTCTGTGAGTTTGACGTCATCACAGGTCAACTCAGGCCAATCATAGTCGCGCATTTTTAACCGCGCGACCCCTTGGCTCCACCCACTCTTACTCCCAGTCGCCCGCCGCACGACTTCTCATCCTCACTTCTCTTCCGGCTTCCACCCTGTAAAGTAGCTCATCATCTCTCAGCTCGCTACCACCATCAACAAGTCGTTTCGTCATCTCTCTCAAGGCAGGCAAAGGTCATAGTCACTGTATATTTCTATATCTACATCAAGTGTGTTGTTCAATATATCATCTATATCAAGCCGTGTGTGTTTCAAACAAGACCTCCAGTATCATCCACGCTACCCTACTCCAAGCCACGTGGGTACCAGGCCCGGGTACCAAAAACACATCCTATTCCGATACAATTGGTGGCTACGGGTGGCAAACTCTTAATCCGATACAGTCACCGTGGAACAGTCCACTATTCCTTGTCCCTAAAAAGGACGGTAAATTTAGACCAGTTATTGATTTCCGACAGGTAAACAAGGTCACAGAGGACGATCGTTATTCTCTAACCGTACTTAAGGACTTACTCATGTCCATAGGAAAGGGAAATAATTTTTTTAGCAGCCTTGACCTATTAAGTGGTTACTGGCAAATACCTATGTCACCTGAGTTGCGGAAGGTCACCGCCTTTAGTACACCTAGCGGTCATTTTGAATTCTCCGTAATGCCGTTTGGCTTAAAAACGGCGCCGATCACGTTTCAGAGGTTCATATCAACTCTGTTTGCTTCTATGATTGGTAAAAATATGTACGCCTACCATGATGACATTATTGTCTTCAGTAGAGATGCTAAATCTCATTTTGCTAACTTAGAGTCAGTATTATTAAAATTCCGTGAAGCTGGTCTCAAAGCGAAATTATCCAAGTGTGATTTTTTACAAAAGTCCATCACCTTTCTTGGCCATTTAGTTAATGAAGATGGAATACACACTATGGATGACAAGGTAAAGGCCATACAAAACTTTCCTCTACCGCGAAATGTAGACAATGTAAGATCCTTCTTAGGATTATGCGGATATTATAGGTCATTCGTCAAAGGTTTTTCCAGTATAGCATCGCCCTTAAAAAAACTTTTGAAAAAGGACGTGCCGTTTCATTGGGGTGCTGGTCAAGAAGAAAGTTTCTGTAACCTTAAGTTTGCTCTGACCCACGCACCTATTCTCGCGTTCCCTGACTACGCTAAACCGTTTATATTATTCACGGATGAAAGTGCGTTAGGTCTTGGTGCTGTTTTAATGCAAACCGACGAACGAGGGAAGAATAGTGCTATTGCTTACGCGAGCAGAACCCTAAATTCTGCGGAGTCTAACTACTCCGTGACTCACCAAGAGACACTCGCGGTAGTATGGGCACTCAAAACATTCCGTGATATAATCCTAGGTTACCATATCACGTGTTATACTGATCACGCGGCTGTCACCGAGCTTTTCAAGGGTCGCAACCTTACCGGTAGACTCGCGCGATGGTACTTAACAATACAGGAATTCCATCCTGAATTCAAATACTTGCCAGGTCGAGCCAATAAAGTGGCTGATGCGTTGTCAAGAAATATACCTATTGGTACTGTCGATCAAGCCACCAAACCGCTTGATAATTTTACTATGCAGGCTCTCGCTGAAGCTCAACGTCAACATAATGTATGGAGCAAGGTTGTGTATCATCTTGAATCCGGTGATGATGTTAAATTGCCTGAGCTACATATACCTCTTTCTCAGTTTTTACTCAATACGGATGGTGTTCTTTGCCGTCATTGGTCGAACAAGAAAAAACCGGTAACACAGTTAGTAATACCCGAGGTGTATGTACCGACAGTACTATATCAACTTCATAACACAGCAGTTGCCGGACATAAGGGGAAAGATCGTACCTTACGCGCTGCACGCTATCAATACTACTGGCCAACCATGAAAATGGATGTGGACGCACATGTGGATCAGTGTATTGAGTGTGCACGGAATAAGGGAACGGTGCCTAAACAAGCACCGATTTTTTAATATCCGCCACCCAATCAACCTTGGGATGTCGTTGGCATAGATTTACTGCAACTTCCGTTTAGTCGTCAAGGGTCCAAGTATCTTCTCGTATGTGTCGACCATTTCTCACGATACATCGTTCTGGCTCCCTTGAAGGACAAAACAGCTGGCGCTGTTGCTCATGCACTCATTAGTAAAGTGTTTCTTGTTCATTCTACTCCAAGGACTATTCTTTCTGACAATGGTAAGGCGTTTAGAAATGCATTGCTGAGCGAAATATGTAGTCAATATACCATAAAACAAACTTTCATTACAGCCTATCATCCAGCCAGCAATGGTCTTGTAGAGCGCGCTAACAAGAAAATTTTAGAAGTATTGCGGCCAGTGGTGGATAGTTTGTTAGAAACTTGGGAAGATTGGCTTTCACATGTAGCAGCCAGTATTAATTCAAGTAACTGTGAGTCAACGGGTCACTCGCCTCACTATATACTCTACGGAGTAGAAATGAGACTCCCGACTAATCTCATAAGTTCGCCTCAGCCTCCTGTTTATAATGTGGATGATTATGGAAAATGTCAGCTTAAAGTTTTCTCAGATATTCACCAGGAAGTACAGAGGAATTTAAAAGAATCAAAAACAGCCATGGCAGAGAAGCAACATAAAAGAGCTTCTCCTGTTAAATTGCAAGCAGGCAATACAGTAATGGTTCAAGTACCTGAAAGGTCTTCTAAACTTTCACCTGATTACTAAGCATATTAGTGGAAATAAATTTGAGGTGTTAGATCCGTGGCTGCAAAGGCTGGAAATTATATATAGCGATCGTCTAAAACGGACGAAGGCCAAAACTAACATAAGCTTGGTAGAAACAGCTAATCTTACTAACGCTGTGCATCTTAATACTAATACTACATCTCAACCCACTAAATCTCATGGTTACAATCTACGTTCTCGCAAATAATTTCTTGCTGAATGCTATCTAATGAAGTAGTTTATTTCCATACTTTCTTATTTCTGCTTGTTTCAGAGATGTATGCTATCATCATTCTCCTGTTCGCTCTGACTTCTACTCAAGCTCGAGATCCTGCTCATCTGAAGCCAGGAGCTCTCACTGCCAACATAGGCCGAGTTTCCTTAATCCAGGATTATTTGTGGGTTCGTTATCCATATACTGAGCTTAAAGCAGTACCGGGTCGTCTGCTAAACCTTACTAAGCAACTAAGTGATACTCTATTTGAATTAAACAAACACACGATTCATGATAAAAAATATTCTTCCCTAATGAAGATGTTGTTGAAGGAACGTGTGGAGTTTCTAAGAGATACAGTCAAGGACGCCTTGGAAAATTATGATGGATTCCCTTCAAATACTCGTCCAAAAAGAGGTCTAATTGATGGCCTTGGCATGTTGTCTCAGATGGTGTTTGGTACGGCCATGGATAGCGATGTAAAGGATTTGCAAAAACGTTACAATACTTTAGCTGCAATGGCTATATCTAACCGTAAGGCTGTAGATCTTAACTGCAGAAACATTGCACGACTCAAGGAAGGCATGATTAAACTGGTAAATTACACTAACATCTTAGGTGCTTCTCTTAACAAAGCATTCCTTAATATAGATGTTTCCTATGCTATTGATGAGGTTCTTATGGTTTTAAATACCCTAGAAAATTCAGTCAATACGATCATGCATGCAAATGAGCTCGTACTGAGGAATGTGGTTGACGCTTCCCGAGGTAGAGTGTCCTCATCCTTATTTCCAGTTAAGGATTTGTTACACACCTTAACGATAGCAGAGGAACAATATGATCTAACCCCTATTTTTGCTGGAGCGGAAATTTTACATTATTACCCACTTTTCAGTGCAATGTTAACGTCAGACGCAATTGTAGTTCATGTTCCCTTTCATTCGAAGGTTGTGTATGATATTCACCGAATAGAGTCATTCCCATTTCAAATCAACACCTCTATTCTCGCCGTTGATTTACCTGACTCTATTGTGCTGGTCAACGAGGGGCTTACTCTCTACAGTACCGGTGAATACCAAATACTTCACCAGTGTAAATCTGAGCATATAGGATTTTATTTTTGCCCTGCGTCTCTCTTTGCATTCTTACCTGTTAAAGAAGAAGGTGCGTGTGAAGTTGCTTTGATTCAAGACAATGCTTCACAGAGCTTAAACCTATGCCCGTACACTCAATTACAGCCAAAATCTTTTTAACATAAAAGTTTCATGGGCCATCATTACTTTTTCTTCATCCGTCCTACGATGGTGACAGTGATTTGCCCTTCAGGAAGGTTACACGGTCGACAGACTGGTCACTTTGCTATTCTTAAATTATGTACCTTGAATTCAGCAACAGTGTCGATTCACCCTGAGACTCTTCATAAAGGTTTTGTTTCTAAACTTTTTATGCGTATTTACACTTTAGATTTTGCTAAAAGTGTAAATATTTCTTCTATTAAGTATGTGACTAATACCATTTCTGAATTTAAATTAAATAACTTCTCAGAATTTGAATCGGCAGTCCATGCTACCCTACCGACCTACATGAGCCCTTATGTACACTTCCCTACGGCCATCTTACCGATAGTGCTGGTGATTGTTATAATGATTCCTCTATTTTGTCTAGTGAAACGTGCTTTGACACTCTATAATATGTTAAAAGGTAGAGTTTCAAATAAAGCTGCTAGCGACCACGAATTGACACCTCCACAAGGTTAGGTACATGACTCTAGATATATAGGAACGTCGCGAGGTCGCGTCAAGTAGGTGACCGAGCAATGTACCCATGTTAGGCAGGTAGTATTACTTATATTTTTATTCCTATATATCTCATGTATTATGCAATTAATGTTATTATAATTGTTGAGGTATATATGTAGTAGGTTCTCGAATGTCTTGTGACGGCGAACGTTCGGAAGCAGTCTCCTGGTGTCTGGCCGCCATCCGGTCAGAGAGATGCTGCTGACCGCAGCGTCTAGAAGGTGTTTTTGTGATGTGAGGCGCTATGCTGTCGCCTAAAGAAAAGCGGCTGACTTCAGCGTTTGAGGGGCGTCGGCGAAGATACCTCATCCCCGGTCCTCAGACCTAACCGCGCAGCTACACCTACAAGTCACGGACCTCGGAGTGCTCTACTCTCACCGTACATTCGTGTGTCCGGACTTAACGTATAACTGACACTTCTGTGTTCTTAAGAGTGCCCTGCAAACTGTCGCTGAAGATATATATATTGCACAAACCTCACCTTATACCCAAGTGTGGAGATATAATGCCACAGTGACTCTTGTGATATACTTTAATCTATGTGCATAACCCTGCTTGCGTAGAATACAAATACAAGCAGTGAGACTTATTCTATGTACCAGTGTACTGATCATCTTATACTGTAAATAAAACTGTATAAAGTACACGTATTTGGCTAAACCGCTAGGGCCACACTATCTCACATAACACTCGTTACCACACCGGGTAACACTCTCTCTCTCTCTCTCTCTCTCTCTCTCTCTCTCTCTCTCTCTCTCTCTTCTCTCTCTCTCTCTCTCTCTCTCTCTCTCTCTCTCCTCTCTCTCTCTCTCCTCTCTCTCTCTCTCTCTCTCTCTCTCTCTTTCTCTCTCTCTCTCTCAATAATTCCAAAATTTATTTGTATTTAAAAGGTGAATAGAAATAATCTTATAAGACATGATTTAAATATACAAATAGGTGTGTGTGTGTGTGTGTGTGTGTGTGTGTGTGTGTGTGTGTGTGTGTT
>JAXIVD010004802.1:0-33112 GCA_036785275.1 Cancer borealis | reverse complement strand
TACCGTATTTACTTAATATATATTATATATTTTAGTATTTATTAGATTATAGTATATATATATTATATTAATATTTATAGTATATATTATATTATATATAGTATTTATATATAATTCTTATTAGAGATATATATTATAGTATATTATATAGATATAGTAAGTTATAGATTATTATAGTATAATATATATTAGATATTATATATTATATATTATTATATATATTATATGTATTATATATATATAGGAGTTATAATGTTATTATGTATTATATTATATATATATATATGATATTAGTATAGTATACAGTACGATACGATATATAGTATATATATAGTATATTAATATATTATATATATAGATATATATATATATAGTATATACATACATATCATATATATAATATATATATAGATATAAATTATACTATATAATATATATATAATACATATAATATATATATATATAAATATTATCTATATATATATATTATATATATAATATATATATAATATAATATATATATATATATATAATATAATATTATATATATATATAATATATTATATATATATATATATATATATATATATATATATATATGTATGTATTAATATTATATAATATATATATATATAATATATATTATATATATATAATATTATATATATATTATGATATGTAATTTAATATATATATAATATATATATATATATATATATATATATATATATATACTACATACATACATACATACATATATATATATATATATATATATATATATATATATATATATATATATATATACATACATACATACATATATATATATATATATATATATATATATATAAATATATATATATATATATATATATATATATATAGATAGATAGATAACTTATCTGAACTGCCTGAGTTACTTGTTCTCTCTATTTCACATACATTTTTTAGAGCATGGAATGCAGTTTTATTTGTTCAATCTTTTATTTAATTCATATTGCATTTTTTTTCATGATTTTACACCTTTCTTAGACTTACCGTATTTTACGGCTTACAAGACGCACTTTTTTTTTTTCCCTAAAAATTCCATGTAAAATACTTGTGCGTCTTCCAAGACGAATGTTGTTGTATTGGCTCGCCCGATAGGGACGTGGATTTGTATGATGTCATTACATTATGAGGTTAACTTAAGTGACTATTCAATTCAATTCAATTTACTTGTTACAAGTATTTCCAATACCATAAACCTTCCTGGAGCCAAGCCACAAGCCCAAATGTGACCCATACGTCTGTTGTTTATTCTGCCAGCTGGTGGCGGCGGGAGCCATTCCGCTCTTGATCTTGACGGTACAAGTGTGTAACCACGGGTAATAGATGGCTTATTTCCATAGACCAGCAGGCCTTTGGATCGGCTGCGTTTGGATCTGCTGGCTGTGTTGATGTGTTGTCTCCTGAGAATGACTTAATTTTATTTCTCAAAATTTCTCTCCAATATTAGGGTGCGTCTTCCAAGATGCAGCGTCTTGTAAGCCGTAAAATACGGTAATATCTTCCTTGTCTATGCTTGCCTCATCACATTCTGTGGAGGAATATCTTTTACTTACTTATATCCTAATCACCTCTGTTTTCTACTCTGACTGCCACTCAAAAGATCATTCAGTTACTTATATATTCTACCATTATAGCCAAATACACATATTTTAACAGGAATGACTGGGTACTTTGGTAACATCTGGTGGCAGAAACCTTTAAACATACTGCACTGAATTGATATCATGGGTCCCATATGGTTTTGGTTTTGTCCATTACTTTGTTTGCAGTTAACTAATATGTTATCCTTCCCAATGATATCTTATGTTCTGTTTTTAGGTGTCTGCAGTCAAAACTCTTATTCTAAATCACAATGACCTGGAGATCACTGACGAAAAGGAGAGGCCAAGATTATTCAGTAACTTTGATGAGCTGGAACATCTCCACTTGACCAATGCTTTCTCAGAGAAGATCAATTCCACAGACTACCTGCTGAGCCTGGAGGATATTTTCTACGAAAGTAGATTAGAGTAAGTCATAAGGGATGTTCTGTTGTATTGTTTGACTAATGTAAATCAACTCTGACTAGAAATATAATTATCTATCTATCTATATACCTGGCTTATATCCCATAAAAGGGGGTAGCCAATACAAAACAATTATGGTTCAGGGAGACTTTATTCTTTCATCCCATTCTGCACTCTGTTTTTCGTTGGAGAGAATACACAGGAGAGGCTTCACAGACCTCTCGCTCCTTCCCCTTATGTCACCTTTTACGATCTGCGAGGAATATGGTGATAGTATTCTTGCAGTCCCACCATAGGGAATATGATACTTCAAACAATTACTCAAGGAGACTGTCACCCTCATTTCTTAGAACTGAGTGGATATTCTTTATATATTTTTTTCTAGTGTCTTTATACAAAGATGTTCCATACCAAGTATCGTTGGAATCGCCCTTTGAAAAAAAATCTGCAAAAACTTATACTAATTCAAAATTTAGCGAGAACCATATGACTTACAGTGCTGAAAAAATTGCCAGTACTCTATTCCAAACAAATTTCATTGAGTAGCTTTCAGTTTATTTTTTGGTTAATTTTAATAAATACATAAAATGATAGTAATGAATAATAGCCTTACTTATCATTTAATAGGGTCTTCTTTCAGAAATGCATATGCAATCCACTTGTCATGCACCCTCCACCCATCCAACCCATCTGATAGGAATTTATCAAAGGGATAGCATTTTCAATAGCACTAGCGTATAAAACGTTTTATTTTGATGAAATTTTTTTTTTTTCCAGCTCACTGAAGACCTTACACCTAGAGCAGAATGAAATTTGGACTATTGGTAACAACACTGAAGTGTTCTGTCAACTACCAAAGTTGGAGCAGCTTTTACTCACTGATAACAGGCTCAGGGACCTTGACTTCACAATAGACTGTCTGCATTCACTGCGGTACATCAACATGGAAAGAAATATGATTACCAGGTGATTTATAGATCTTACATGTATTTTACAAAAATATACAAATATTTTTGTATATTTTATTTTAATCCAAATTTCAATTACAAAAAGTTTTGAAAATCCAAGAAGCTTAGGAGGTGGAATGAGGGTGAAATAGTTTGACCATTTGGACTTCAAATAAGAAATGAGTTACTAAGTGACATCTTCATCATCATCATTCCTCTTCCGGCCAGCTTCAACTAGAGGGAGGGGTGGATGGGGAAGAACCTTCCATTTTGCTGTTCTTTAGTCTCTATCAAGTAGATATTATAGTAGTAGTAGTGTATCATATGGACAGCTTCGTTAGGTCCAGTAGCACTGTACAAATAATATAAATCTGCTATCATTCAAAATTATGTAGGTTTCTGTGCGAGGTGAGCCACCCAGTCCTTCATTCACCATTTGATGAACCTTAACTGTAAATACCATCCTTTCATCTTTTTCTATATATAAACCACTGCATCATCATTTGATATTACATTTGTAGTTCATTAACCAAATATTTTGTAGCATGTGTTGGGCATGAAAAAGCAACAATATTTGTTAGCTCCTTCATTAACAAGATGGGCAAAACAAGGATGAGAGTAAGTAACATTTTTGTGTATTGAAGATAGTTCTACTTTGTAGCAAGTTGGAGAATTAGGTAAGTAATGATATGTGTTTTCCAATGCAATATGATGAAATAGTTTAATACATTTATTAAGTCCTCGTTATGCTTCAGGCTCTCTGAAGATGCAATGATGAGACTTGATAACTTTACAAGAACCATATTGCCTGTGAGAGTAAGGATGCAACAAAATATTTTTGTATGTGACTGTCGTTCAAAAAAGTTCATACAATGGCTGAACACAACACATGTTGATATAGAAGGCTGGAGGAACTTCAAGTGTGTTGATGGATACCCAAACTCCAATATTGGGAAAACTTTGAGTGAGGTAAGGGATTCATACATGGTACATGATATGACTTTATTTGCTAACAAAATTACATGTGTGTTTATATATATATATATATATATATATATATATATATATATATATATATATATATATATATATATATATATATATATATATATATATATATATATATATATATATATATATATATATATATATATATATATTATTTTTTATATATCATTAAACGTTGGCGCCATTAGGCTTATGGAGGCACAGATGGACTTGCCTCGCCTGTTATTTGGCGTAGGTTTTCAGATTTTTATAGTGACGCCTCAAATGTTTACGTTCTCTCGTGAATATGTTGATAAAGTGTGACGCTAATCGCTGCTACAGCCTCAGATGCATATAAACATTGTAAATTCCGTCTGAGGACAGTATGGCAGCAATTTGGGTAGTCTTTGGCCACTCGGTGGTGATATCAAAGAATGAAAAGTGGTCAGCGAATAATGGGGGATTCAAACCTGGGACCCTAGGCTTGCATACCCGAGCGCTAGACCACTGTACCACCGCCTCATGCACTGTATATGTTTTGAAAATTAATGTTGTATCATGTCAGCTTGTGAGGATTTACAAACAAAATTATTTTCATGCCTTTGGGTACAAACTGTGTGTCTCATCATAATTAGTGCAAATTGTAAATGTTTTTAATATTAATGGAAAATGAGCAGTGTTTTTGTTCTGCCGAGATGCCACGGCAACATTTAAAGGAATATATATATGACCAAAGATAAGTACAGCATAAGGCAGGAAACGAGATATAACAACATCGTGAATACAAATCTTAATGCTTCTATTTTATTATAGTTGTATTAAATTTTATGATTATTATTGACTTGAATTATCTGAAAATACTGGTATGATAAAATGCATTAGGTGAAAAAGCCATGTTAAATTGGTAATAAAAATATAAAGTTTGTGTAGTTGTGAAAATATGGTAATAACATATCAGTGTTCATGCAGTTTGCTTAGTTCTAGTCTGTATAAATGAGATATAGAATACTCAGTAGCAGCTTCCCTGAGTGTGACAACTAATTTACCATTCTCTGGATTGGTTTACAGATTCAAGAGCTGGAATGTCCTTCCTACAGCAAACCTAACAGTGTGAAGGCCTTCGGTTCCATGAGTCATGCGAGTCACTCTCATGGGTATTCCTCAGCCACCATTGGTGCTCTCTCCTTCCTGCTAGTGTTCACCTCATCCCTGCTGTTAGCTGTCGCTTACTTTCATAAGCAAACATTAAAGAGCATATTTGTGCCTTACTGGAACTACCTTAGGAGGAAGATTGGCTACAAGGGACTTTCCAGTGATGAAGCTCCACAGGAGGTGAATGTTTAGGTTTATTGTCCCTTCCACATTCACAGTCTGCTACAAATGTTACTGCGCCTTAGGGTTGGCATCATAACTTTTTACTTAAAGTGTAAACTCATTGGATAGGATGACAATTTTGGCTAGAAAAACTGTCATGTGTTTGCTATCAGTTGCCAAAAAGCATATATACCCATGTCTACGTTGGGGGTGTCATGCTCCCCGTCCGGCCTTATGTTCCTCCGCCTCGCCAGTGCCGAAACTGTTGGTGCTTTGGACACCCGGAAAAACACTGCCGCTCCGCTCTCCGCTGCCCTTTGTGTGGCTTTAACCACACCCGCGATCTATGCCATACTACTACCCGGTGCTGCTGCAATTGTGGTGGCCCCCATAATGCTCTTTACTGCGGCTGCCTAACTTACAAGTTTGAGGCTGAAGTCGCTGGTATTCGCTTCCGTGACGGTCTCACATTACGTGAGGCTTGTCAGAAGCCCGTCGCCTAGGCTTCGCCCCTTCTCCTCACCATGTTGCTGCCTCCGCCTCTTCCCCTCACTTGCCAGCCACGTCCTCTTCTTCCCATCCCGGTCCTCGGCCTCCCTCCCCTACCCCTCCTTCCACACATCCCTCTCCTCTATCCCCTCCCTCTTCCCTCTCTCCCTCCCACCCTCCATCCTCCATTTCCTGCTCTAATTCTTTTGCTGTCCTTAACCCTGATACTCCTACCTCCACCACTGTCTGTACTCCTGCCCCTCTCTCTCCACGCCCTCAGCGCTCCCACTCTACCAAACGACAACACCACTCTGAGGCTTTGGTCTCCTCTCCCCCACCAACCCCCTCTCCTGCCCCCGCCTTGACCTCTTCACCCCCTCTCCACCTCTCAAAAAGGACTCGCCCTGCATCTTCCTCGCCCGCTCCTTCCGAGGGTGATAACCTCGATGCCATCATCCCGTTCATAAAGAACACGGCTCCATTGTCCTCTCCTCTTACCTCCTTATCCCCTCCACCGGCCCCTCCTATCCAGGTCGTGGCTTCTATTCACCCACCTCCCTCCTATCCCGACTCCCCCTCCTCCACCTTCCTCCTCTGCTGTCTCCCCTCCTCCAGCCTCCCTCTGCCCCCGGTGCTCCGCCCTCTCCCCCTTCCCCGCTTTACTCTCCCATCCCCTCCTCGTCTTATCCCGCCTGTTCTTCGGTGCAGCCCCCTTCCTCTGCTACCCGATCTCCTCTCTCTCTGCCACTACCACCTGGCTACTCCCTCACCGATCTCCTCTCTCAACCTTCCCCCTCTCCCCCTACCTCATCCGCTCCTGACCCCCTTCCTTCTTTGAACGCTCCTCCCTCACCCTCCCCCATTCCAAGCCTTATTCCCTACTGATCATGTCTGTTCTTCAGTAGAATATTCGTGGTTTTCGTGCCCATCGACAGGATCTTCGCCAACTCATTTCCTCTTATGCCCCCATGGTCCTATGCCTTCAGGAAACGTTCCTTACTTACCCCTTGCGAACGCTCCTCCTTCACCTTCCCACATTCCGAGTCTTATTCTCTACTGATCATGTCTGTTCTTCAGTGGAATATATCCTTTCTCCGTGCCGCTAATGCCCTTCATCTAATCTAACCCCTACCCGATCCTCCTCCCCACCTAGCCATGCTACCCAACCCTACTACCCCAATAGTGCCATATGGCCTTAGTTGCCTGGCATATTTCCCCCCCCCACATTACAATTACAATTTTAAATGTCCCATCATCATCAGTGAATATATTGAGGTTCCTGAGATAACTCAACACAAATCTAAGTATGGTACAGTATTTATTGTCAGCATTATTCTCTTTATGTCCCAGTAATAAGCATTGATATTTTATTCATTCAGATTTAAAAAACAAAGAGAAAAAGCATGTCATCATCATATAATTATAATTTTCATTATCATCAGCATAAACTTCACCACCACCATCCTTATTGTCACTATTTCCGATACCTAGCAGTGTTATAAGCAGAAATTTTTTGAGATAAACTTTTATTGCCTTTTCTCACTTTGATTACTTTCAGCACAGCACAAATTTGCAAATGAGTTCTTTAGCATCACAAGAAACAGTTAACAGTGAGAGGTGTGATATTTTGTATATGATAAATTTAATGTGATTTCACATTACAGTTTGAAGTAAAATAGGAGAGAAAGAAGAGGCACAATTTCATCTCAGCATACGACAGTTGTTTCAGTTGGTGAGTGTCTACCTTGCCCCACATCTTCAGTCCATCCATTAGTGAAGAGGGTCAACTACCTTTTATAGGAATGACCATTGAATTATGTTTTATTTTAGTCTTGTGAATGTCAATCCAAAGTGTCTATCTATATACTTGGCTTGTATCATTGTTAAAGAGGGCTAGCCAAGACAAGGCACCTACATAAGCATCAGGAAGAATTCAATCTTCCCCCATGCCTTGTCTCATAGTAAGAAGAAACATACAGAGGAGGGACTCCTTGGTCCCCTTAATTCATTCTTATTAATTACCTTTAACAATACGCAGAGAATACAGTTGCAAAATTCTTCCAATTTGACTGCTGATACGCATCTAGACTAGATGCAATAACCACATCCAAAATATAGGAGTATGAAAACATTAAAGAAAAGTTCCAAATACACATAAATTCAGTTCAGTTAATTTCAGTCCCGTATTTAATTTGATATTAATGTTTAATATTAATGTGACTGTAAGAGTTTACTAAAGTTTATTGAACATGTGTGAGTGATAGATAATCATGTGCAGTACAACTAATGCAAAGAAGAAATGCAAAGGTATGGAGTTAAAATTTAATAGAATCGTATCTATCATACTAGTAGAAAATAGCAAAACAAAATTGGTATTGCCAAAGAATGTGAGCTATGAAATAATTGGTATAAGGAGGATAGTTGATGTGTAGTCCTTGACTCTACCCTGTATAATAATGGTATTCAAGTCTACCCTTGCAATCATGAGAAGCATACACTATACAGGGGCAGATGCATAGGCCCGGTATTGAGTGAATGTGAAAACTACTTCAAGGTTTTAAATATCTCTTCATAGAAGTTTACCATCAGTGTTTAAGATTAATGTACTATTATTGATATATAAAATATTTATAGATAACCGGGTATGTATCAAAATTAAAAGAAGATGTGAACTTGAAGTACAATCATGTTGCGAATATACATGGTTATGTGATATTTTGAACAAAATCACTTGCACATGCATCTTAAGATATCAATAGTAGTTTTATTTTTATTATAGCTTAATGTTCTATGAAATAAGTTCAAATCATGCATTCATATAATTACTAGTACAGTTGTCTTTCATAAGATTCACCAGTGGTTGCAACTATGTGTGTGTTGACCCAAGAGTTTTCCTAATGCAATGATTTAAAACTGTAGTGTTTATCAGTGTCGGTAAGTGTGACTATGCACAAGTAGGTTCATTAGATCCTGCACCACAACTGTAACAGCTTTTTTATTTTTTATTTCTATTGGTTTTCAAAATGGATAATTAAAAAAAAAAAAATATTGGGAAGTCGGAGGTGGGGGAGCATTTTTAATGAGCAGCAGCAAGAATTTGCAGATTCTCGTATTCGTGAATGTCTCTGTTACTTAATCCTCATGAAAGCTTAAAGGCCACTGTACAAAAGTTCAGGAATATATCTGATGTTGCCTTCTAATTCCTTACTACCAATGAACTACAGTTGTACCTCGGTTCTCGAACTCAATTCATTCCAGGAGATTGTTTGTAAACTGAGTAATGAACCCTTATCGTTTCAACTTACTGAGGGTATACTGTTTTATATAATATATATATATATATATATATATATATATATATATATATATATATATATATATATATATATATATATATATATACACACACACACACACACACATGAATGCATATACAGTGATACCTCTGTTCTCGAACTTATTTGATTTCAGAAGATTGTTTGAAAACCAATTTTTCTCATAACAAATAATGGAAATTGAATGATTCCTTTCCAGACCCACCAAAATTACAAAGTTTTTATCCTTTTGCTACATAAGCACCTTTAATGGCTTCTTTAATTTTGAGTAACATGCAGATTGTAGACTTTGCTTTACAGAAATGCATAGCAAGATTAGACACAAACAGCACTCATACTTTGCTATGAGATCTTTTTACACCTCTATCGTGGTTCTAAGGCCCTATCCACACAATTGAACAATACCCAGCAAGCTCTGCTCATTTACTAGGTAAAACCTGGTGTTGTGTTACATATGGGGTGATTGACGGCGGTTTTGAGGTGTGTTCTCACAAGCAAACTTATATCATGTATCATATTATGTCTTGATTCCTATTTTGGTTGTCAAGTGTGCGTCACATGACCAGTCTACATGATACCTCAGTGCAGTCTTGATTTTTCTTGTTTTTTTAAATGGTTTAAGTTGTCTTGATTCATCTTGACTCCTGCGTTTGCAAGAACAGAGTTCAATGAAGATGATGAAATTCGTGTTCACGAGAGTGCGCCTATAGTTAATCGTTGGTACCTCATGATGAGAATTTACCTCAGACGTGTATTCATTAGTGTGAGTGTCTAAATTTAACTCAGGTTGTGGAATTGTGTCACCAATTCACCATCAATGAGGAATTGATTTATTTTATTTTTTCTCACAACCCTTGAGTTAACTGTAGGACCTCTTTTCTTCATATCGTCCTTGATCGTATTCATTGCAGCTACTCTTTTTTGGTTCAATGTTGGTTTATTTATTAAGAATAAAAAGCGAAGAAAAAACTATCAAAGCGGATTTTGGCATAGGTGTGCAATAAGCAACGGCCATGGGCAAACTGACAAAATCGCTCTTTGTTTCAGCAAGTGTGTTGTGGGCTGAGGGATACGTCTAATACAGGTACCAAGAAATAATTAGTTGTTCGAGAACCAAGAATATGTTTGACAACCAAGACTTTTTCTCAAAATATATATTTGGGAACAGAATTATTTGATAAGGGAGATGTTTGAGAATCGAGGTACCACTGTAGTATGTAATGAAAAAAAATTGCGTAAAAGATGAATACTATTGTATATCATATTTTGTATACTTGTGCATAAATGTTAAATATATCATGCCATGAATCATATGATATGCTGTTACTATAAAATGGAGTTACACTAATATATTTTGATATTTATATGTTAGATCATGCTTATGAGAGCATATATGAATTTTAATAAATCCATAAAACAATTGTGTTTGGTGCCAAAACACTTAGTGATATCAATAAAACTTTCTTGCTTCCTTATTTTTTGTCAGTGTTATTTCTTGGTCTTTGATTTAGTTGGAATATTGGTTGGTATAATGTATGCCATCAGACCGATAGATTACATGTCGATAGACGGATAGATTACATACCCTGATAGATGGATAGATTATATGCCCTGATAGATGGATAGTCACCGATCTTGATGTCACGGGGTTTCCTTATTCTTATACAGGCGTGGGAAATACGCAATGAAAATCAGCATATTAACATGTAATGTAAAGCAGCTTTATGGTATTTGTTCCATTATTTATTTGTATTACTGTATGGAAAACCTATCATCAGAGTGTAAATTATTGCCTCAATGCCAGGGTGTTTATTATATGCCAATTAGTATACTAAAAGTCATTATTAGTTTACTAATGCAATATATGTATATTATGTCTTTGCTTTGTGGAAATGATTCGAACAATTATTTCTGCCACATTATTATTCTTATTTGTAAAATTTCAAAATTATGTTTTTAGTGGTTCCATTGATCATTATTGGAATTAGTTCAATTTTATATCGAGCTATGATATGAGATCATGTGTGCTGTATAGTTCAAGTTTTGCCTTATATGTATGCATCAACCAGGGCTGGGAAAATGTTTGTATTTCCTAATGTACCAAACAAAAAAGTAAACTTTAGAAATCCTATAAGTTGAATCTATGAACAGGTTGGATCAGAGAGAGAGAGAGAGAGAGAGAGAGAGAGAGAGAGAGAGAGAGAGAGAGAGAGAGAGAGAGAGAGAGAGAGAGAGAGAGAGAGAGAGAGTATACTATATAGCATTAATTCCGTGAAATTTTCGCAGATCCTGCTAGTAATAATGAATATAACAAAAACTGGTGGATTTGAAAAAAATTATGTAAATATAACTTTAGAAACCTTAAACCTTAACTTTAGACACTTAAAAAAAAATTCACCCAGAGTAGTAAATAAACAAAAATAATGACTAAATGATTTTCCAAATATTAAGCAATGATTGCTACGAGAAGCTATGAGCCCTCGTTGCTCTGCTGCAATTCAAACACGCCGACTTCGTCCCCCGCATCGGTCAGAGGAATTCCTCAAGTATATCATGATGGTTTTACCAATTTTATCTTCGGTGGTCGTGATATTGGTGCTGTTAAGCAATTGCTACCTAAATTGTGTGTGTGTGTGTTTGTACTTATTGTATAATACTGTCCCCACTAAACTAAAAAGTAGCATTACTGTAACTATGGAAATATTTCCATACATCAATATATCCACTGTTTATGTCTTACTGGTTCTTGTCTACTTTTTGAGGGACTGAAGCAAGTGCACCTTGAAGTATAAATATTATTGCACTTTTATATTTCTTTAGAGAAATGATGGAAATGAATCCCTTAATAAGATGGAATTTACTACAACAGCTTAGTAATTAATAAGTTTAATGTAACATACTTGTCATTATCGAACAGATATTGGTTTTTTTTAATCCCATCTTGTGCTCATCATTCTTGGTTTTCCAACCACTGCGACCCTCCCAATTAAATTTGGTTTGCATCGAATTCATCAGGATTGTATCTACCATGTACTTCACTGATGACTTCACACTGGTCCCACCAAGGCGACGCAGGCGACTGCTGAAAAAAAGAGAGAGAGAGAGAGAGAGAGAGAGAGAGAGAGAGAGAGAGAGAGAGAGAGAGAGAGAGAGAGAGAGAGAGAGAGAGAGAGAGAGAGAGAGAACACAACCAAAGTTATCAATTGAATTTTGTCAAAATAACACACACACACACACACACACTAGTAGCAACATCCTTTCATGGAATAGGCAATGACATAAAGATATCTATAAACATAACATGCTTTTATCATTATAAACATACCTTAACACACAGCTTACTTGACAGGTTAATACATACATATATACATACATACATACAGGAATCACCAATAAACCATTATCCTGTAGCCAGGGATAGGCAGGCAGAGTTAGAAGCATTTCTAAAATAGACCCCAAACCAACCTAACCTGCCCTGACCTAACCAGACCTAACTTAACCGAATCTAACTGGTGGATCCCAAGAAATAATTTCTGACTGACCAATATGAGGTTAGAAATGCTCCTAATAATGAAATATGAACCATCAAGTTTATTAAAACCACCGATAGTGTATTGGCTGAAACTGCAATAATAGTTACTGAAAATTGGCTCACAGGTGGTTTATTTGCCAACTCCTTGGGAGTGCCATCCCTTGTACATAGACAAAATTTACTTACCCAGTATAAGTTTTCTTCACTCCTTTATGCTTGACGCCGTGGTGACATATCAGCAACTATAATAGTGAAGTAGCTTTCTGCAGCCAACAGGAAACAACTTCTTCTTCTTGGGAATTTGATGGGGCCGTGCAGGCTGTGGTGCCACAGCCTCTAGTGCCCCAAAAGTGCAGGTTGCAGATGAATGAGTGGATCAGATCCTGTTGAGTTGACCTGTCCTTTGGAGGAAGGTCCTGGTGTGTTTGAGTACTTTGAAGCCCAGGCCAGGATCTTGAGAGCCACCTAAGATGTCTGTTATTGTTGGTCTGCGGATGTGGAGAGACGACAGTGAGTGAAGGAGTGCCATGTGGTGGGAGTGGTGACGAGGACAGTGAAGTAGGAGGTGTTCTGGGGTGTCTGGTTGTGTAGGGCACCAAGGGCAGTGGGGGTCATCAGTCATGCCCAGCTTGTGTAGGTGGGAGTTTAGGCGGCTGTGTCCAATTCTGAGTCTGGTGACGGCAGTGTCAAGGGCACGGCTGGGAGAGTAGGTCCACCAGTGGTGTCGTGTGTCTTGTCTAATGCGTCCAAGTGAGGTGTACTGTAGGGCGTTAGTCAGGTCTGTGTCCCAGTGTAGTCTACAGGCTGTGTGGAGGTTAGTCAGTGAGTCAGTCTGGTCAGTGGGGAGGTGTATGGGGAAGGGGTGGGAGTGTGCTTCCGCTGCCGCTCTATCGGCCACTGTATTACCCATGATGCCGACGTGTGAGGGGACCCACTGAAGGTGGATGGAGAAGCCAGAAGAGGACAGTTGGAGAAGAAAGTGGTGAATGGTGAAGCAGAGGGAGTGGTGTGTTTTGGGGCGGTGGCGCCGGATGAGTTGGAGGGCTGAGAGGGAGTCTGAGAAGAGAGTGACTAAGCAAGGGGAGGTGAGTGTGGTGGCAAACCTGAGGCCCTCTCTGATGGCAAAGAGTTCTGCCGTCAGAATGGAGGCAGAGGCCGGAAGCCTCCAGGCAGTGGCAGTGTTACGTACTGGGACATACATAGCAGCTCCAACAGAGGGAGGTGTTGGGAGGCGGGAGCCGGTAGTGTATATGTGGAGGGAGTTGTGGTAGTGAGTGTGCAGGAGGTTGTAGAAAATTATCCTGCCCTGCACCGGACAGTGTGCCTTTGACCATTGTGTGTCTGTGTGCAGTGTCAAGGATATTAAGGAGGAGAGGGGAAACCAAGGGCCCAAAGGGGAAGTCTTCTCGAGAGTGAGAAAGGAGGGGGGGGGTCACCCGGAGGGAGGCAAAGAAGGAGAGGGCTCTTTCTACAAATGGTGTGTGGGCTTGATATGGTAGGGGGCCAAGAAGTGGTGCCCTACTCTGTCGGAGGAGGAGGGAGTGGAGGGCGTGGCAGCTAGGTGAGGATGCAAGTTTGGTGTAGGTGCGGACAAGGAGGGTGGAGCGTCGGTGTGACAGTGAGGATAGGGAGGATTCTGCCTGAAGGGCTGTGACTGGGGAGGACCTGAAAGCTCCCAGGGCTATACGCATGGCTGTGTTTTGAATGACATCCAGTTTATGGAGAAGTGAAGGTGAGGCCGCCCCATAAACCTCACATCCGTAGTCTAAGCGACTCCGGATATAGGCACAATAGAAACAAAGGAGGGTATGCCTGTCCGCACCCCACTTGACCCCTGCCAGGGACTTCATTAAGTTTAGTCTTTTAAGACATGAGGTCACCAGGTAGTGTATGTGACGGCTCCAGGTTAGACGGGGGCCGTCCACTACTATACCTAGAAACTTATGTTGGGTTTTGAAGGGAATGGGTGAACCTTTGATGGTGACCACAGGTATGTTGGGTATTCGCCTTCTGGTGAAGCACAGAAGGCTAGACTTCTGGGCACTCACCGTTAGGCCCCAACGTGATGTCCAAGAGTCTATGGCATCAAGCCCACATTGAAGGTTAAGTTGAGCCTCCTGGATAGTGGAAGCAGAGCAAAGGAGGGAAATGTCATCAGCATATAAGAGTGCATGTGTGCATGGAGAAGAGGGAAAGTCTGAAAGTAAGACATTGAAAAGGAGAGGACTGAGAGGAGAACCCTGTGGGACACCTCTGGTGACTGGGTAAGACCTAGAGTAGGAGTTACCTATCACCAGAGAGAAGGACCTGGAAGACAGGAAGGACTGAACCCAATTGAGTGGGGAACCATTGAGTCCCAGGCGGGAAAGTTTTTCAATAATGGCATTATGTGAAGAGGAGTCAAAAGCTCCTTTGAGATCAAGAAAAGCTACCAGAGTGAATTGCTTGTGGTTAAATCCTTCCTGAATGTGGTGCTCTAGCTGGAGCAGGGCATCCAGGGTGCCCCGGTGAGGACGGAAGCCAAACATGTTAGGGGGAAGAAGGTGTTTGTGTTCCAACCACCATGTTAGTCTGTCATGCACTATGTGTTCTAATACCTTACTGAAGTTAGAGAGTAGACTGATGGGCCTGTAGGAGGAAGCCTCCGACACCGTTACTAGTTAACGGGAAGGTGAGAGGGGGCTGAGGGTGAACCATCTTCCTGAAGAAAGACCAAGCCTGGGAGACTGAGGAAGAAAAGGACAGGGAGGCACAAAAGGAGGCCCACGCAGAACGTTTCTCATCAAGAATAACACGCTTGCACTGGGCCTCTAAAAGTCTGAAGCGACTGCGAAGGGGAGGGATGGGATTCTTACGCCACATGTCAAAGGCATGTCGTTTGGCCTGAAGGGCTGCTGCACACCTTCGGGACCACCAGGGGACCCGGAAGGAGCGGGAGGGACGGGAAGTGACGAGGTGAAAGTGGTGGGACCCTACATCCACCAAGGTGTCTGTAAGGTATTGAATTTGACTTTGTGAAGGGAGGATGGTGGGAGGAGTTTTTGAATTAATCTCTTTTTGAAAAGAGCCCCAGTCTCCCTTTTTAAAGGACCAACGAGGTCTGCGTGATGAAGGGGGGGGTGTTGGTATTGAAGGGAAGGAAATGACAACAGGAAGGTGGTCACTCCCCATGTAAGGGCCAGTTGTTATAGTGGTGAGGAGGAGAGGGCCATTCCCCAGGCAAAGGTCCAAGGTAGAGGGGTTCCCTGAAACTGGATCGGTCCTGGTAGGGAGGCCAGGTGGAGTAAGGAGAGAGAAAGTTGCACTGTCTGCCAGGAAGGTCGAGAGGGACAGACCCGAACGGTTTCTTCGGCTCCTGGGGAGGGTTGGTTCCCAGAAGTCGTGATGGGCGTTAAAATCACCCATTATTAAGGCTGGGGAGGAAAGCTGTGAAAACAAATGCTGGAATTCCTGAAGGGAGATATCCAAGCATGGGTTGTAAATTAAAAGGATCTGAAGGGGCCCTGAGTTAAAGGTAATAGTCACCCCCAGGTATTCTAGTCTGCCCCCGGGGTAGGGAGTGATAGTGAGGAGGCTAGAAGAGAGGGATTGGTGGACAAGCAGTAGCAGGCTGCCTCCTGCTCCGCCTGCCCCCCTGTCCACTCTGTAAGAAGAATAGTTGGGGAAGGAAGGGGAGAATGCGTCAGTGAGCCACGTCTCACAGACACCAACAACAAGAGGTGAATAGGAAGACAGCGTGGTTTTAAAGACTGGAAGTTTCCAGTACAGGGACCGGGCATTCCAGAGTATGAAGTGAGAGGGGAGAACAGAATTCACTGCGTGAGTGATGTGAAGAATGAGAATAGTCCTGGCAAGCACTGGAGGAGGCTTTCTTGAAGGCTGTAACCTGTTAGGAGAAGATTGATAAATTTAAGTGCAAGTGGTGCTAATCCCATAATGAAGGCAGATAAGGAGAGACCCGAAGCATGCTGGGCCTGTGAAGGTGCCATAGGAGGCTCAAGGCATGCACTGCCCTGTGAGGGCAGGGGCTGCTGGGCTGCTGGCTGTGTGGCATGGGGCTGAAGTTCAGGCTGGGGAGGTGTGGGTTGAGGTGGGGGAGGAATGGGTTGAAGTAGGCGAGGAGCAGTATGAGGTGGGATAGGAGTGGGTTGGGGTAGAGGGTGAGGTGGTAGGGGTGTGGGGAGAAGGAATACCTCCTGTAAACGGGTATCCCTCCTAGGAGAGCTGGGGCAAGAGGGGGGTTTTGGCCGACGCCTGGGAGAGCGACGGCCCCTCTGGGATTTGGGTGTTTGAGGTGTGCATAGGTTAGTGGATGGGCGTTGAGGGGTGGAGCAGTCCTGGGCAGCCAAAGGAATTACTGTGACCTTAGGGCTAAGTGGCTTGGGAGGGGCTGGTTGTGGGGCAGGTGCAGGTGGGGGTGCCTGAGGAGGTGTTGTATTCTCCTCTGGTGAGGAAGTTGGTCTGAAGGACCCTGGGCGGATGCCCCTCAGCTTACGCTTAACCTCCATTAGTGTGGTCAGGCTCATGTTGGAGCTGCTGTAGTTGCAGTGCCTGAAGGTATGGCGGGCACTGCCTGTAGGTGGGGCGGTGGTTGCCATCACAGAAAAAGCATGTTTCGGGCCGGGTACAAACCTCGGCATCATGGTAACCACTGCACCTCCCACAGCGGTTTTTGCCGTTGCAGGAGGCGTTGCCATGGCCAAACAGAAGGCAGCGGGTGCACCTGAGGACAGGGAGGGTGTGGGGCCTAACACGGTACACTACAGAGTTTAGGGCAATCCTATCAGGGAGGGCCCCTCTAAACTTAATACGAATGGCCATATTGGCCATCGTCTGCCCTTCCCTGACAAAAGCTGGGAGTCTAAAAACGTCTATGATTTGAGTTGGGGCATCGTCTAGTATGGTAAGGTTGGTGAGTATGTCCTGTGTGGCCATTTCGGGGGATACTGGGTATATCCTCCCAAACATATAAGTGGGGTCATCGTCTGTCACAACCCAGCATTTAACAGACCACTCCCCCAGCGTGGTGACCGACTCAGGAGGTTGAGAGAGGTTTTCGAGGTTGGCTACCTCAAATTTTATGCCCCTGCCGCCACCAGTGATGGTTAGGGTCTTCTCAACATATTTTTTGCCAAATATGGAAGAGTAGATAGCCGTGGCCACTTTACCAGGGTGAATAAAGCACCTGTTCCCCTCAGCAGAGCGGATGATGATATATTTAGAAAAAGAGGGTTGCAGTGGTTGAGGTTGGCGTGGGGGCACAGCTCTAGCGTTAGGTGAGGGTGGCGAAGCAGCTACTTGGGCGAAGGAGCGATCATTGCATTTTGTGGACTTAGCTGTACGTTCGTTGGTCTCACCAGACGATGGAGAAAGAGAGCGAGTCCGTTTCAGGACCGTCGTGGTGGCGTCCATGTGGGCGTCCATGTGGGCGGCAGCGTGGGCGGCGGCAACTGCCGGTGGGTCACAGCCGTCGTCAGTCAGCATGAGTCCATTTGCCGTTCGTCGGCTGTCGATGCGGCGGGACTCGATACTGCAGTAAATCCTGCACTTGGGCACTTGTAGGCACCCACCGAACCGTAAATAAGGTTGGGGTGGCGTGTGTGGTTGCGGCTGAGAGAGGTAGGTCTGCACTCTACTGTGGTTCTAGCGCGTCCCTGAGTGCCTGTCCTTACTTTCACGTGTTTGTGTTTACATCCCAGGAAACAACTTGTAGGAGTTGAAGCATGACTCACCTGGTGAGTCATACAGAAGACGCCTTTCCATTGCTGGAATTCCTCCCGAGATCTTACATTAGTCCTTAGTTTAATGCAGTCTTCTTCTTGATGAATTCCGACATTGTGAAAACCATCACCATCAAAATACAGACATTCAGAGTTCAACCACTCCATATTGGTTTGAATATTCCCTCGCAATTGTTGTTGTTCTGTGAAGGAACTCTCGGCTCGCCGAATTGTCATACTCATATTTTTCTATAGTCAATTTGGTGTTTTAAAAAGAAAGTATATATGGGTTCAGTTTATTGTTACCATATTATAGGTTATGGGATATGTAAAATATATATAAAAATAATTATTTGGCAGTAATTTGGCCTAACCGTGATTTAAACCGTCCCAGTTACGCGTTCGTCTACCAATAGTCCAATACCATAGTACCGTTTGTTCCAGCATGCATGGCGTTGCACGCCCACAAACCTGGCGTTCGAGGAACCAGTGTGATACTCCCTAGGTAAGTTAACCCGCAGCTGACTCAAGATAAAGCACTCTGACCTCAATGTAAAAACAGGAAGAAGCGTGTGTTTGTGACCATCAAACTTACCGATAAAATTCACGAGATTCACTACTGATCTACGTAGATAGACCCTATTGCCCGCCTCCATATTCAGTTGAACTGTGTTTATCATAGCTGTTCTTGAATGCTGTTACTATTTTAGCATTCACTATGTGACTTGTGATTTAGTAAGGCATTCCATTTGTCTAACTGTGAGATTGCTTACCTTAGTGATTGCTTACCTTAGTGATAATTAAAGAGGCATAGGAGTCAGTGCTCATAAAGAGTGCCTCTTCTCTGTCTCAGAGTCTCTAACTGGTCGTACCTATTTTTAAAGATGTTAACACTGTGACTCATGACTACGTTCTCTGGGAGACTATTCCACTTGTTTACTATCCTTGCATTAAAAAAAATATTTCTGTGTGAGGTCCTGCATCGAGGTTTATTCAGTTTTAGGCTGTGTCCTCTGGTGTTGGGATGGGATGGAGGTGTGTTGCGTTTGTGTTTTGTTGCATAACACACCTCAGAGTTTACTCACCTGGTTTACTCACCTGGTTGGCTACCCCAAATCATACTCAAGGCTCATTCATCAGTGAAGCACAAATGGGCAGCCCACAATTGCTGGCACGCCAGCCCAACAGAATTAATATTAAACATAGTAAACAGCATACAAGAATGGGCGGAATTGTGTGCCATATGCAACTGGGTGTTAAACGTAGGTATATATGTACCTAACAACCGTACCTAACCTAACTTAACCTAACCATAGCATAACATAACCGTAACCTAACCTAACAACCTTAACCTAACCATAACTCAATTTAACTTAACCAACCTAACCTAACCTAACCCAACCCAACTTCAAAGACATTTTGCGAGGTAAATAATGGTTTCCGCCGCCTGAAACCTTCACAGATGTGTTGAGTACACTATGTATAGTATGTAGGGAAGGAGAAAAAAAAAGAAAGGGGTGGAGTAGTGATTGTTTAGTTTTACCATGGTACATAATGATTTTTACCTATTTCATTGTGTAGATCTATCGTCATTATAAGTATTTTGAATATTGAACTGACTCCACAAATTTATGATTACCGTAAAACCTAACTTGGATAGTTTAACACTTATGCAAGAGCATGATGACCTCCCACTATATACTAGTGCGGAACATTGACGTAGAGTAATGCAGGTTAGGTTACACGAGGTTCAGTTTGGTTAATTAAAGAAAAGAATTAGCTAAAAACAGCTTACACAGATGAGTAACTTTCATTGCAAGGTGGCGAGACGAGCTACAGGTTAGGTGGGATGCATAATTTCATAATTCTACCCAAAATTCTGCCTATTTCGCCATAGAGAAAATTTTTGTGATATATAACTAACCAAATGCATATTGTAGATACTGTCATATTTCCTTTCCATTCTCATTACAGAGATTTTTTTTCTTCATATATTAATGTTCATATATATATGAGAGAGAGAGAGAGAGAGAGAGAGAGAGAGAGAGAGAGAGAGAGAGAGAGAGAGAGAGAGAGAGAGAGAGAGAGAGAGAGAGAGAGATGATTCAAAAGAGTTAAATTTTTTGCAGGCATGAAAACAATGCTAATACTAACAAGGAAATTTTTCATCAATTCAGCCAAGCTCAGCACTACATTTTGTATTAGAAATTGTGGCGTGGCAGGATTTGAATCAGTCTGAGGAAAAGTTTATTGTGAGTAAATATTTATAATCATGTACGTATTGTCTTTTCTCTCTCCTGCAGGAGCCCTACCTTCATCTTATCTTCACCTTCACCAAGCCAGCACCATAAATTTTCATTATAAGCAAAAATAATTATTGGGGCTACTGAGATGCAGTTCGCAGAGAGTTTGAAGGAGGTGAGGGAGTCACTCCCTCCCAACCATTGCATTAAACAACTTGATGAAAACATTGTTCCAGGACAGCAGAAGACTGGAGATTACTTTATGGTGAGTAAATGTGTGTATGTACCTAGTTTTAGTATGATTTTAGCTATCTTGTAGTAAGCAAGTTTAGAGCTCATCTGGTTGAATTACCTGTTTGGTTCCTCTGTTACAGTTAGCATACATATACAAGTACATTAGCCAAGAACTTATAAGAGGGAACCTAACCCCACAGCTACATCAGATCCCAATTATGGTGGCAAGTGTAATTATGCATGTACTCAGGTGAAACTGAAAAATTGTGTTAGTTGCATGCATGATGCACCAAATTTCGTGCTTAATTTGTTTCACAAAAAAAGTGCAAAAATTGATTTTGGAAAAGCCGAGACTGATTATATGGGTACAGACCATTTCATACTGGAGCAAGTGGAACTAAAGTCATCTCATAATCAAGTCATTTTGGCTAATCTATTCGTATGTGCAAAAGCTTAAACTTAGAAGGATAGAACTCCCTGAAACACAAGATAATCTTGTATCTCCTACAAAGAGAGAGAGAGAGATATTAAAATCTTTTCTTTACAGACTGTCCTAGACTTTTTCTCTGGCAAGAAGAAGCAAGTAAACACTTGTTTGACACGACTCGTCCTGTCTGAAGGTAAGGCAGTTCTAAAGTAAACACCAGAGGGTAACAAAAGTATTAGTTTTTTCAGTTTACACTTTTTTTATTTATTTATTTTTTATTTTATTTTATTTATTTATTTATTTATTTATTTTTTTTTTTTTAACATTAAAAGGGTATTGGCTAAGGGAAAAATAAATTAAGTATAAAAAAAATGCCACTTGTCGCCAGACCCTGTAAAGAGGACAGTAGGAGAAATATAGACAGCGGGGAAGTCCAATTTAGTATGAGAGGTGTCTTGACACTCCTCTTTTGAAAGAGTTTAAGTCATAGGCAGGTGGAAAAACAGACAAAGGAAGAGTGTTCCTGAGTTTACCAGTGTAAGGGATGAAAGAGTGAATATACTGGTTAACACTTGCATTAGGTAGATGGACAAAATAAGGATGGAGAAGAAGTAGAAAGTCTTGTGCAGCGAGGCTGCGGGAGGGGGGGAGGCATGCAGTTAGCAAGTTCAGAAGAGCGGTCTGCATGAAAATAGTGGTAGAAGATAGATAAAGATGCAACATTGCGGCAATGACTTAAAGAGTCAAGACAGTCAGTTAGAGGAGGAGAGTTGAATTGGTGAAAAGATTTAGACTCCACCCTGTTTAAAAGAGCTGTATGAGTTGAGCCCCCCCAGACATGAGAGCCATACTCCATACATGAGCGGATAAGGCCCCTGCATTGAGCAAGCAGCTGAGAGGGAGAGAAAAATGGACGCAGACGCCATAGGACACCTAACTTCTTAGAAGCTGATTTAGCAAGAGTAGAGATGTGAAATTGCCAGTTTAGATTTTTAGTAAAGGATAGACTGAGTGTGTTTAATGTGGAGGAGAGGGGAAGTTGAGTGTCATTGAAGAACAGGGGATAGTTATCTGGAAGGTTATGTCGAGTAGATAGTTGTAGAAATTGAGTTTTTGAGGCATTGAACAAAACAAGGTTTGCTCTGCCCCAATCAGAAACTAGTGAAGGATCAGAAGTTAAGCATCCCATAGCATCTCGCCTTGAGTCATTTAATTCTTGTTGGGTTGGGCGTCTGTTGTACAACGTTAAAAAATGCAAGGTGGTGTCATCAGCATAGGAGTGGATAGGGCATTGAGTCAGACTTAGGAGATCATTGATGAATAATAGAAAGAGAGTGGGTGATAGGACAAAACCCTAAGGAACACCACTGTTGATAGTTTTAGGAGAAGAACAGTGACCGTCCACTACAGCAGCAATAGACCGGTCGGAAAGGAAACTGGAGATGAAGGTACAGAGAGAAGGATAGAATCCGTAGGAGGGTAGTTTAAAAATTAAAGATTTATGCCAGACTCTTTCAAAGGCTTTCGATATGTCAAGGCCAACAGCAAAGGTTTCACCGAAGTCCCTAAAAGAGGATGACCAAGATTCAGTTAGGAAAGCAAGAAGATCACTAGTAGATCGGCCTTTACGGAAACCATACTAGCAAACAGAGAGAAGATTGTGAGCTGATAGATGCCTCATTATCTTCTTGTTAAGGACAGACTCAAAGGCTTTAGAAAGGCAGGAAATCAAAGCTATAGGGCGGTAGTTAGAAGGATTGGAGTGGTCACTTTTTTTAGGGACAGGTTGAATGTGAGCAAAGTTCCAGCAAGAAAGATAGGTAGAAGTAGAGAGACACAGACGAAAGAGTTACGGGCATTGCTGACAGAGAGACTGCTGCCCCCAATCACTGCCTCCCTACACCCTACCAGTGCTGCAACAAACACTCTCATCCTTGCTCCTCCAGCTGCCCTGGGCTGCCCTATGACCCCCTAATAGCTGTCTTCCCCAACCAGCGACCAGCGTTATACTGATATATAGAGCCTAATAGCCTCAAAATCCTGAAGAGATGAATAGTGAAGCAAGAAAAGTGTATCCAAAATTACAGCACTTGGAAAAGGTGGTTGTGAGCTAGGAAAATGTAGCATCATCCAGGGTGGAGGCTGTGGTTGCATGGAGACACTTATGATATATGAGAATTCTAACACACATATTTAGGCGATCACAATCTTTGTATACTTTGTGATATATTATTTTTCTCAATGGGTTGGCAACTGGGCAGACTGGGATAAGTAAAACTTTACTCCCATCGCAGGACCTTGATCTTTTCATCTCGTGTATTAGCAAAACTGTTGAATAGGTAAGCCTGTCTTCAACAAGGAGCAACTATATTTTTTTTTTTAGTTCTGAAAGACCTGTATTAATTTTTTTTCTATATTTCTTGTTAGGAAAACCTTGCTTACTTTCTAAATTGACCTCTGTTGATGGTAAGTGAACATTTAATAACCCTTGCTAAGTGCCTAGTTTATATTAGCCCTAATATCTCTCATGAGACTTTCAAGTGTTGATCTGATACTTTTTCATTTGCTTACCAGTGCTGGAGGATGCCACGATAGATGACAGGAAGATGGAGTGTTTCGTGTATGGGACAATCTGTGAAACGCTGGAGAAGACTCTGAAAACAGAACTAACGTCCCGTGGCACCTGGTACACAGACAGGACAAGGGAGGACAGCAGAAATATTTGGGTGGTACTACATCGCCCTCTCATCACACATTACAGAGGCCCATGGAAGAACTTTAACAAACTGTCCTTTGTTGTGAACCCTGAAACAACTCAGTGCGAAGTGTTATTGTTTGGGATACCACCTAAAGCAGCAACCCCCTCTCCTTCATATTCACCATTATCATCACCATCACCACTAGCATCACAATCACCATCATCATCACCATCACCATCACCATTACCATCACCATCATTACCACCACCATCATCATCACCACCACCACCACCACCACCACCACCACCACCACCACCACCACCACCACCACCACCACCACCACCACCATCATCATCATCATCACCATTACCATCATTACCAGCACCATCATCATCATCACCACCACCACCACCATTACCATCACCATCACCATCATTACCACCACCATCATCATCACCATCACCACCATCACCATTACCATCACCATCACCATCATTACCACCACCATCATCATCACCATCACCACCACCATCACCACCACCACCTATCACATCTCGTTCCCCTACTAAGCTGCGTAACGCAAAGCCTTCTTGCGGCTCTAAAAAGATCAGAATTCAGTATAGAACCAAGCATTTATCTCTAGCAGAGGTAGATTGCAAGATGTCCACAGCAGGAGTGGTGGTGGAAGTGGTGAAGATGGGACACGTTAGCAAGAACAACACTGTCTTTGACATTATCAAGGTGGCAGACAAAAGACTAACTTACCCCACCTCTACCCAGACTCACATGTTGGTTAAAGTGTTCCACAATGATAAGGTGGATTGGCCAGAGGATGGCAAGCCAGAGAGGGGCCAAGTCATGGTATTCAAGGACATGATGGTGAGTATGAGGTAATAAGGAAAAGACTTATAGATATATAAATGTTATGACGTCAAATCAGTGTTATCCAAATGATTTAGAATGTATGGCATAGTATCAGGATATCATTCCAGGGGTTAAATGGGGAATATTTAGGAGTGAGGTCTGTTTAGTTTTTTCTATTATTTTGGTTGATTGTTTTTGCATTAACAGTCTAGAATTTCAGTGATTGTAGTGTGGCAAAATATATTCTGAATATTGGAGAATGAAGCAGTTTACTTTCTGCTTGCTACTATGTATTTGACTCTTGAGCCTTCTTGGGACACCCTCAAAGAATTAGTGGCCGATGTCAAAGTAATTTATCTAGATGTAGGCAGGTAGCAGGTTTTATAAGAACTAGGCAGCATTTTCAGGCAGTGATATGTAAACAATGATATTTGCATAAATAACGGCAATAGAAATATTGTATGTGGTGTGAGGAAGGTGAAAACATTACTTGGGATCTGTAGCTTATTGATAAGCTGTCGTCCTGCCCATTTGTTGAATGGAAAGTCATATGTGCTTTCATATTATGTAGAATAGGGTTGAAATTTCCAGGTATTTTTTTTGCCAGATATTTATCTATTACTCTGTTTCATATAAATGATTTATTAATTTACACTTATTTACACTCTAATCTCAAGTTAACGGACCTCAATTTGATAGATTTTGGATTCAATGGACACTATCTGCTATGGACGAGCTGTTTAGACCATCCAAAAAGTCTGCTGCTAGAAAAATGTATCCTCTTAGTGGCAGAACGAGCAGTGCGGATTGTAAAACATTCCTGCCATGTTTCTTAATTCCCATGAAATATTATTCATAATCATATAGATAGATAAGGTAAATGAAGCAATCTTTGCATTTCATAATTTCATTGTTTTTATATGTAGTAAACTGTGTCCACATTAACTAAGACTAAAACAGTGGGTGGTGTTACTGCGGCAGGTGAGTGTCCTCTCTAGTCACGCTGTGTATTGCCAATCGCTGTTGAGCTGCAGGAAGTTGAATATGGATGATAACACAGCAGTAATGCAAGAAACCATTTTTGTGGAGCATTGTGGGAGTATGTTGTACAAAAAGAAAGATGTCAAGAAAGAGGAGGAAAATATGGTGAAAACTAGTAGTCAGCCATGGCATTGATGTGGATCTGCAGACCTCCCTCAAATACCCACTACCTAGATTTGTGACGAGCACTGCACAAGCTTTCAAGGTCACCAAAGCTTGCGTTCTGTAACAAAGCACAGAATCATAGCCCCTAGTGTGGATGCCACTTATGGGAAAAAAAAAAAAAAAAAAAAAAAATAATGGTGTCAGCACCCAAATACCAAACAACTATCTTTTCTCAAGTAACGGACGAGTAGATTCTCATTTAATCCGTTAAATTGAGGTTCGTTATCTTAGCAATAATTCAAGAAGAATATACTTACAATCTAGTTAGCTAATAACACTGCACTCTGTTCTTTACCTTACTGTCAACAGTGTAAGAGGTATAATGGCTACAAAGAAGGCATAGTGTACACCACCAAAATGGTCTGTATCTGTAAATGTGATGACAACAACCTCACCTGGCATTCCCAATCAGAAAGAAGCCCATACAACATTGGTAAGTCCTCTCTCCCCACTCCTTGTTAAGTCACTAGTGCATGCACGTTGTCATTGATCACGTGAAGGGTTGATTGTACCACTGTGTAAGGATAATGGAAGGGATGTGTGTGATAGTTCTAAAGTATAAGTCACTTCAGGATTCCCATGTTTCTGCTTTTAATTTAATGCGTGAAAAGTTCTTAAATTGACAGAAAATAAGTATAACAAGATATGGTAGCGAAGGAGTAGGGAGGTGTGTGAATGTTGTGTTAAAAAAATGACAATCTCATAGTTTTATATTAAGTGCTGATTACATTGGTGTGGATATATAATTTCATATTTCTTAACATAAACTTAATCTTCATGCTAATCCACAATTCAATTAATTAATTAATTTCTTAACTTCCCATTAAACCACAAACACTAACCACCACTCACCTGGCTCGTCTCAATAGAGGATGCAGACCAAGTGGCACTGGAGTTATTTGATTGGTGGAAGAAGGATGGGTGTGTTTTCGAGTTCGGGGAGCATGGTGCTGAGCTGCGCCCTCGCCCTGCTGCTGTACTTCCCACCTGTAATATCTCACAAGCTGGTGGCAAGGGACTCTTTACACTCAACTGCCAGGTGTGTGTGTATGTGTAATTATATAGTTGTAGTATACAGGGCCTGAGCTACACTTATGTGGATCTGTCTCCGTATCTATATTTGTTCAGTTTTTCTTTCAGTTGATCTACATTCTTTGCCATTATCATCTTTTCCTTCAATGCATTCCAACTATCAATACCTCTGGGGAAAGCTGTACTTTTTTGTATCGTTGAAGCAAATTCTTTTTTTATAATTTTTCTTGTCTCCCCTCAAGTATCTAGCATCATCTTTTCTGTTCATTATTAGATCTTTTCTATCTTTTCCAGGTTGTTCATCAATTCATATATTGTAATTGAATTTCGTCTTTTCTTTCTTTTAGTGTTGCTAGATGCATTTATTTTAATCTTATCCCATATATTAAGTCTTCCATATGTGGCACCATCTTAGGGCATAACTCATTTACCTTACCATCTTGAGGCTATTTACCTGTTTTATTTGCTATGTTCCTACTAGTCTTATAAAATCTGTATTCATGAAGCACCTAGTAGCCCCTTGTGATACTTACCAGTCACATGTCCCTGTTTCGGATGGAAGCCAATAGAGGCGCTGTTGTCGCATCATTAGCCAATCATGGGCCAGCTTTAAATAGGGTATTTTCATCTTTTGTGTGGATTTGTTTACAGATTGCTAGAACTGCTGGAAAGGCACATGCTAGTCACCTTCTGTAGATATCTAACCTAACCTATCAAAACTGAACATTTGTGAAACTTGAATATGATTATTGGGTAGGGGATGGTGTGCGTCTCTGCAAGTTTGCTGAAAAGAACTTGTAGACCAAAGTAAAGGAAAATAATTACACTACACTGGGTTAGTTCAGAAAATATAGTAGCATGGTTTTTGTGAAACATTCCATTTTTTCCCCTTTTGTTTCTTTATTTCTGAGAAGTTTCCCTCCCCATCTGTCAGAGTTCTTAGATTTTCTCCATTTTAGTTGAGTGAGAAAAACAATGATCAAAATCATCTACATGAATTTTTTGTACAACAAAAAAGTCTGCAAATGGCCAGTTTACTTACTCAAGGCAGCTCCTGTGCATACTTATTTACTGTTTCACTAAATCTGGGAAATAAGAATTTTCCCAGTACACTAGCTCACATCTTAAAAGACACACACACGGTCCGCTAGCGTAGTGGTTAGCGCACTCGGCTCACAACCGAGGAGCCAGGGTTCGATCTCCTGGGCGGACGGAGAATATTTGGGTGAGTCTCCTTTCACGTGTAGCCTCTGTTCACCTAGCAGTGAGTAGGTACGGGATGTAAGTCGAGGGGTTGTGACCTCACTGTCCCGGTGTGTTGTGTGTGAGTGGTCTCGGTCCAACCCAAAGATTGGTCACTATGAGCTCTGAGCTCTTTCCATAGGGGGACGGCCGGCTGTCTCGAGAGAGACCAGCAGCAGACTGTGACAGTGAATACACACACACACACACACACACACACACACACACACACGTGTTCCTAGTAACAGTCATCAATAAATAGATAGATGGAACATAAAACTCCATTGGCCATCTCACTCCATTATATATATTGTCAAAATTTCTTATATTTCTTGTAATTTTTTGCAGTCTTTCTGTTTTGTGTGTGAATGTGCATGCCGTATGCACAAACAAATTCCTTGTTTTGCAGTATGTCCTCCCCATTCCAGGTGGTTAAGAAGACCTTGTACCCAGCTTTAGCAAACCCCAAGTGTGTCTTGAGGGTTTGTGATGGCTACCGATCTTCTTACCAGTTTGAGGAGGTAAGTACTACTCTCTCCTTGATGTAGATCTTTGATGCCATCCCAAGAATGGCATGAAGGCACATACTCTTAAGTGAACAAGGAACAGGACATCCTCACCAAGTTGGTGAATAATATCAAGTAGATATTATAGTAGTAGTGTAGCCACATGGAGTGTCTTGTTAGGTACAGTTGTTGTCTGTTCTTCTTGTGTATCCCTTCGTAATATTACAGTTTTTATGTGGGCATCATAAACTATGAATATGATAGACTGTACATATTCTCCCAAACACACCTATCTCTCCTTTCTCTCTGTGTTCAGCGAAGTCAAGGTCAGAGATTGAAAATACAATAAGCTTATGACTAAAGGGAGTGTGTGTGTGTTTGATTACTACTTGTTTCTCTCCTTAACTCATGACAGATCGTCTACAACCCCATTCATGAAATGGGAAATAAACAGCATGTATTTGGTGTTGCTGGCAGCCTAGAAGTAGATGTTCTGGTGTCTTGTAACACCATTTCATCCGAATTGCAAAACCTACAGGTGAGATGCATCCTTTTTTTCCACTTATTCTTTGGGTACGTCATTCCTTTCTGGCTACTACTTCCATTTATGTATTATGAAACTCTTGACGTGTTTTACACTTCCTGTCTTCTGTCTGATCAAGGTCATGATACAATGAGGAGACACATTTAGACCATAGTATGTACAAATTGACACCAAAGGCACCAAAGTAGCAATCTAGGTGCACAGCTGCTGACATGCCTTCAACTCCTGCCTTCCACTCAGGTTGGGAGCTTTGTGCAGCTTAGAGGTGTGGACTGTGAGCTGTTGCCTGGTGGATATCGGAAGCTGTTTCTCACAGTGAATAAAGATGACGAGTACCTGAAGGTGCTTCAAGTTGATGACCCAGAGCTGATGGCCCTTGAGGCGTAAGTATCCACCACCACCACCACCACCACCCTGATTAAAAAATATCTGGTTGAAATTTCTTCTGTATATGTACTAGATCCAGTCTGGCATTGAAACTTTGAAAAGGGAAATTCTCTCTTTCTCTCTCTCGCTCTCACTCGCTCGCTCTCTCTCGCTCGCTCTCTTGCTTTCTCTCTCTCGCTCTCTCGCTCGCTCTCTCTCTCTCTCTCGCTTGCTCTCTCTCGCTTGCTCTCTCTCGCTTGCTCTCTCTCTCGCTCGCTCTCTCTCTCGCTCGCTCTCTCTCTCGCTCGCTCCCTCTCTCGCTCGCTCGCTCTCTCTCTCGCTTGCTCTCTCGCTCGCTCTCTCTCTCTCTCTCTCTCTCTCTCTCTCTCTCTCTCTCTCTCTCTCTCTCTCTCGCTCTCGCTCTCGCTCTCGCTCTCTCTCTCTCTCTCTCTCTCTCTCTCTCTCTCTCTCTCTCTCTCTCTCTCTCTCTCTCTCTCTCTCTCTCTCTCTCTCTCGCTCGCTCTCTCTCTCTCTCTCTCTTGCGCTCGCTCTCTCTCGCTCTCTCTCTCTCTCTCTCTCTCTCTCTCTCTCTCTCTCTCTCTCTCTCTCTCTCTCTCTCTCTCTCTCTCTCTCTCTCTCTCTCTCTCTCTCTCTCTCTCTCTCTCTCTCTCTCTCTCTCGATATATGTGCACACATAATTTTGTGGGGGAATCAGTAATGCTCTTGTACTGGATAATTTGTTGGTTGTTGAGCCACTATTAACAACTCTCACACATTCCCTTTCACCCACAGTGCAGTGAGCCGAGCAAGAATAGAAGAGAATCATGAGGAGGAAGAACTATGGATCAATGATGATAGCTGCTCAGGGGACAGTGAGGAGATGGATGGCGGCACTGGGTAATGACTCACACCTCACTCACTCCTCATAATTGTTTCTTACACAATCAGCATTTCATCACATCTTTCACACTATTATTTTTAGCCATTATAACCTCTCGCATCCTCACTCATGTTACTAATGTCATTTTCACACCTTTTGCTCAGCTCTAAAAATGTCCACTTTTACCCCACACACCTACCTTTCCCCCTTTTATCCCTCACAATTCCACTATACTTTCATCCATTCCATTTCATTATTACTTTTACAGCCTGCTCAAGCTGCTGTGGCATATCCTTTCTTATTCTCATCCCTTTATTCCCTTTTCATGACTACTTATTTAATTCTCACTATTGCACTCCCCCTTCTTCAGTGACACCGAACTGTCCCCTTCTTTTACATTGAACATTTTTGGCTGTCCTTTACTAAAAATCTGAACTGGAAACTTCACATCTCTTCTCTAGCTTAAGCAGCTACCATGAAATTATGTGTTCTATGTTGTCTATGTCAATTTTTCCTTTCTTCAATATGCTAACTATACAGAGGCCTTCTGCCCTTGTATGAAGTAAGCTTCATGGGGTTTCCTCTCACACACATCAACTCCCTTCTTCTAACTGACCATCTTCAATCTCTCCCACTCCGTCACAATTTTGCTTCTCTTACTGTCCTAGTTATTTTCACTTGCTAACTGCAGGCCTCTCCCCATCCCACAGCCACTCTGTACACAACCTTGTACAAACTCCCATCCCTATTGTGTCCACCTCACTTATGCAAGAGTTGACTATTGTCTTCAATCTTGTATTATGTGAAGGAAGGTGTTATTGAAAAGGACATAGTCAAACTTGTTCGCTCTTTGTGCTGTTTAGAGAGGGACACTAGTTTAGTTAGGAAGAAGTAGTAAGTAAAGCATAATGAAATTCAGTCTCAATTAATTTAATCTATATTTCTTTCTCTTCACAGGTTGGTAGTGAGAGAGAATCCAGCGTTATCACACATCAACCCCAGCTCCATGCCAGACATACCCAATGACTCCTTTGAAGTCTTCATGAAAAGCAAAGGAAGGACCATGTGAGTGGCTACACAGGGGGAGGTGCTTCACACACACACACACACACACACACACACACACACACACACACACACACACACACGCACGCACACATGCACACACACACACACACACACACACACACACACACACACACACACACACACACACACACACACACAGTGGGTAACACCTTCGTCTGCCAACCGCTTAGATCACTGTGTATTTTTCACTGATTGGGAGTGGTTACTGTCCCCTTTGAGCAAGGGGAGGGGGTGGGTGTGATGTGGCTCAGCCTTACCCATTGATCATATGTCAAAGTGGTCCAAAATAACTGCAGGAGTAGTGCAGGAACAAAAACAATATTTCAATAATTATTGGAACCAGGTAATTAGAACAATTGTTTGAGCCTTAATATTTTGTAGACACTCCTCTTTCAATATGATGCACAACTTACCAACTTTATTTGTCTTGTCTCTTGGCAGAACTCCACCAGATTCTCCTAAAAGGAAAAAACAACGATTGGACTCCAGCACCTCAGAGTCCCTCTGCCATACCTTCCCTCTTAGACAATCCTTTCAGTCCTCCGCCACTAAACAGGCTGCCCGTCCATCCCCACAACCCCATGCTTCAAAGCATGTAAAGTCTCCACAACCTTCAACTTACAGGAAAACCATCCATCCCTCTTCTCCTCAACCCTCCACTTCAAGGCAACCCATCCATCCCTCTTCCCCTCAACCCTCCACTTCAAGGCAACCCATCCATCCCTCTTCCCCTCAATCCTCCACTTCAAGGCAACCCATCCATCCCTCTTCCCCTCAAGCCTCCACTTCAAGGCAACCCATCCATCCCTCTTCCCCTCAATCCTCCACTTCAAGACAACCCATCCATCCCTCCCGCAATGATCCTTCCATCTCCAAGCAGCCCCTCCATCCCTCCTCTCCAAAACCCACCACTACTACAGAGTCCCAGCAGCACTCTTCCCGCTCTCCAATCTCAACACACGATAGTGACTTGGAAGATTTACTCCAGGTAAGGCACATAATTAGCAGTCACATAGAATCAAACAATGTGAATACATGATTTGTATACTTTAGGTAACAATGGCAGCTAATTGATTAGAGAGAGAGAGAGCGCTCTCTGTATGGTGTATAGTTACCCATATAGTTCAGGGGATTATTTAATCACCATTTTGAAGCAAAGGGTTAAAGACCATTTTTGTCTTAGAATGTGATGTAAAGTAAGTTTTCAAATTTTTGCAATTACCTCCAGGGACATCCTACATTTTTGCATGTTTATGGCATTAAGTGTTACAAAAGGATGATGTACAAGAGCTTTCTTGTGTAGTAGTTTATTATTATATAGCAGGGGTGGCCAAACCATGGCTCGTGCAAAATTCTACACAATTTGAATATTCTAGAAATTTTGACCTGAATCTAG